>JABUQX010112275.1:57500-67500 GCA_015478945.1 Trachelipus rathkii
ACTTTCTTTCTAAGTGAAAAATATATCGATATATCTATAATAGATATCTATTAAAAATATTGGATATCGGTATAATGATTTTCGATATTTTTGAAAATTATAGAACTTCAAATTTTTTAAATTAATAAAAATTCATTCTTGATTATTCGAGAGTTTGCTTAATTATTCGATAATAATAATAATAATAATAATAATAATAATAATAATAATAATAATAATAATAATAATAATAATAATAATAATAATAATAATAATATAAAAAATAATAATAATAATAATGATAATAATAATAATAATAATAATAATAATAATTTAATAATAATAATAAAAATAATAAACAAAAATTATAATAATAATAATAATAATATAATGTAATAATAATAATAATAATAATAATAATAATAATAATAATAATAATAATAATAATAATAATAATAATAATAATAACTAAATAATAATAATAATAATAATAATAATAATAATAATAATAATAATAATATTAATAATAATAATAATAATAATAATAATAATAATAATAATAATAATAATAATAATCATAAATAAAAATAATAATAATAATAATAATAATAATAATAATAATAATAATAATAATAATAATAATAATAATAATAATAATAATAATAATTTTTGTCATAGATTTCAATTTATTTAGTACTGAAAATCATTATGCTGAAACTCTTATCTTCAGATATAATTACTTAGATAAGTAACTTAATTTACATTGTATAATTATTATTATTATTATGTATTATTATTATTATGTCTGTATTGTGTCTCTATACTTGTATATTTCTGATATTAATTATTTTACGTGTGTGTGTGTGTGTGTGTGTGTGTGTGTGTGTGTGTGTGTTATTATTACTATTATATATACAAATGACTTTCAAAATTGTCACAATTCAATACACTCCCAATATGCTAACGACACCACTGCAATATTAATATCAGACCGATATATAGACACACTTAACTGCAAAGACAATTAAAAAACATAATTGCGAGAGTAGAAACAAACAGACTCTCCCTAAACCTACAAATGACAAATCGAAAGACCCTGTACATCAATGTAAGGAGCAAAGATGAAATCCTAAATCCGATCCAACCTCTGCCAGGTTATTAGGTGTTATCTTTAATGGACAGATCCCTTTCAAAGAACACATAATAGTCTTATTAGAAAACTATCTTATGCAGACTATGCGTTCCTTAAGGTAAGAAACTTTGCTTTAAATATATATTTTAAAAACCTTTACTATAGTCTTGTTGGCATATTTGTAGATACTGTACTGTGACTTTTTTCTGAAAAAAATTTCCAAGTTCAAAAAAAATTTCTAAGTTCAGAAAAGTTAAGTTAAGTAAAGTTTTTCCGAAAAGCATTAGTAACAGAATGCTCAAGGAAACGTTCATACTTAACTTTTCTGAACTTATAAATTTTTTTGAACTTAAAAATTTTTTCAGAAAAAAGTCACACTACAGTATCTACAAATATGCCGTCTTGTTTATCCTCACCTACTCTACTGTCTGTCAATATGAGGTTGTGCAAGTGAATACTTGCTACAACCTCTAATTATTATACAAAAAGAGATAATTCGTGTATCATGATCTCGAAACCAATGTGAGTACACAACCCCACTATTCTAAAATTTGTCCATGTTAAAACTTTATTATATCTTCACCCTTACAGTAGGTAGTCACATATTTAAAGTCATATATGGAACTACAAATGAACTTTTGTCTAACATGATTGTGCAGAACCAGTAATGAAAAACAATTCCCGTAGCACAAATTCCCATACCATAAACAACGCAAAATTAATCCTAACAAAATCTATAAGGGACGTCTTATATAAATGTATGGAGGAATGCAATAAAATCGGTAAAAATGTTCAGGAGTCACCCACTCTCGGGTCCTTTCGTAGAAACATCAAAATTTTATTTTCCAAATACTAACGAGCAACATTTCCACCTTCCTTAAATTTGGTTTCAACAACAAATGGTGATAATTACCTAAAGTTTATTAATTTTGTTATTTTGGTTTTTCTCATTATAATCAACGGTATTGTTCATAATGATTTAATGTTATGAGTACCAATATTACTATTATTATTATTTTCTTACTCTTGTTGTTGGAAATTATTATTATTATTATTATTATTATTATTATTATTATTATTATTATTATTATTATTATTATTATTATTATTATTATTATTATTATTATTATTATTATTATTATTATTATTTTTATTATTATTATTATTATTATTTTTATTATTATTATTATTATTATTATTTTTATTATTATTATTATTATTATTATTATTATTATTATTATTATTATTATTATTATTATTATTATTATTATTATTATTATTATTATTATTATTATTATTATGGTTATTATTATTTAATTGTTAATGGTATTATTACTAGTTCATGTATTATTATTATTATTATTATTATTATTATTATTATTATTATTATTATTATTATTATTATTATTATTATTATTGTCATTATTATTATTAATATTATTATTATTAGTATTATTATTATTATTATTATAATTGGTATTTTTTATTTTACTGCTGTTATTTAATATTTATTATTATTGTTATTATTGTTATTATTGTTATTATTATTATTATTATTATCATTATTATTATTATTATTATTATTATTATTATTATTATTATTATTATTATTATTATTATTATTATTATTATTATTATTATTATTACTCTTATTATTATTATTATTATTATTATTATTATTATTATTATTATTATTATTATTATTATTATTATTATTATTATTATTATTATTATTATTATTATTATTATTATTATTATTATGTGATTATTGTTGTTGTTGTTGTTGTTGTTGTTGTTGTTGTTGTTGTTGTTGTTGTTGTTGTTGTTGTTGTTGTTGCTGTTGTTGTTGTTGTTGTTGTTGTTGTTGTTATTATTATTATTATTATTATTATTATTATTATTATTATTATTATTATTATTATTATTATTATTATTATTATTATTATTATGCTATAGTTCTTAATTTCATTTTTTATTATTTCCATTATTATTATTATTATTATTATTATTATTATTATTATTATTATTATTATTATTATTATTATTATTATTATTATTATTATTATTATTATTATTATTATTATTATTATTATTATTAATGCTACAAATTTTACCGTTTCAAAATAATAAAAAAATAATTTTTCATATATATTAAAGTGTAGGTTTGTGAAAGAATGTTTATAGTTTATACTGATCACATTATCGGATTGAGAAATCTTTTGACATTCCAAATTTTATTTAGTAAATCATGCTTCGGTATGTGACCTTCAAGATTATTGTATAATAATGATAATAATAATAATAATAATAATAATAATAATAATAATAATAATAATAATAATAATAATAATAATAATAATAATAATAATAATAATAATAATAATAATAATAATAATAATAATTTGACGGAATAGAAGAACCATAGACGATCATAATAATATTAGTAACAAAAAATACTACTACTACTACTACTACTACTACTACTACTACTACTAATAATAATAATAATAATAATAATAATAATAATAATAATAATAATAATAATAATAATAATAATAATAATAATAATAATAATAATAATAAAATTAACAACTATATATAATAATAATAATAATAATAATAATAATAGTCATAATAATACACACACACAAACATAACAAATGTCTACCATAGCAATACGACTGATAAAAATAATAACAGTACTAATAATAATGATACAATAATAATAATAATAATAATAATAATAATAATAATAATAATAATAATGTCCAATTTGCAATGCAATTCAGCAATGGAGTTTATTGCTGCATTACTCAAGATGTAACGAAGCAAATATCCTGAAACTTTGAGATATGCCTTTAACTCGCTGATTACTTACTAGGTAATTTATTGAATTATTTAATTTATTTATTAAATTTATTTTTATCACTTATTTATTTATTTATTTTTCACTGTAGTCCCAAGATTTATTTTAATTTTATTTTATTTATATATTTATTTATTTAATTTAATTACTTATTTATAATTTCATATTATTGTTTATTTATTTTTATTATTTTTTATTATTTATTTCCATTATTTTATTATTGTTTATTATTATTTTTTTATTTATTTTTTTTATTTCTTTATATATTTATATTTATTTATTTAATTTAATTGCTTATTTATAATTTCATAAAAATAAGAGATCAAGAATATTTTATTTTAATTATTTATTCATTTGTTTATTCATTTATTTATTTATTTATTTATTTTATTCAATTTAATCAGTTATTTATAATTTTATTATGTTTATATTATTTATTAGCAAATTTTTTTTTCCAATTTCATTTATTTATCCATTTATTTATTTATTCATTCATTTTAACTTAGCTCTCCTTTTACTTAATTTACTCTTGAGATTATTTTCAATTTTATTTACTTATTTACTTATTTAATTTAATTTAATTTATTTTTTCCTTATTATCATTTTATCTATACAACTTGAGTACATATGTTATTTTGCTACTATTTATATAATTTATAGTTCCAAGATTATTTTCCATATTTTCAACCCGTGAAGCCATTCCTCCACGAGAACACGATAAAAAAAATTAGAATCTATGGCTACAGTGGCTGGAAGGAAGACATTCTCGAAGAAGTCGATGCAGACATGCTTCCTGTCCACTGGGGAGGTAATTTGACCGATGAAGATGGAAATACTTCAAATGTGCTACGAAGGTGAGTGTATATATATATATTAGCATATATATGTAGAGTATATATATATATGTATATATATATATATATATATATATATATATATATATATATATATATATATATATATATATATTTTTATGTATGTGAAGTGGCAAGTAGTGGGAGAGTTATTTCTTTACTCCGCCACACGTGTAGTTGCTGTCACCAATTCTAGTCCCCGGGTTTGTAGGTGGAAGAGTCATTCTTTGCAGACGCAAGCTCGGCCTCATCTATACAGGCGAAGAGCTCGGCCTCTTTGCAGGCGAAAGCTCATCTCTGTCTATGCAGGCGGAAGAGGCTAGTCTCTTTGCAGGAGGAAAAGGTCTCGGCCTCGTCTACAGAGCTGGAAGGCTCGGCTTCTTTGTAAGGCGGAGAGGGAGAGCCAGGCTTCTTTGTAAACCAGAGAGGGGGAAAGCCAGGCCTTTCTAAGCCAGAAAGGGAAAGCCAGGCTTTGTTAGCCAGAGAGGGAGAGCCAGGCTTCTTTGTAAGCCAGAGAGGGAAAGCCAGGCTTCTTTGTAAGCCAGAGAGGGAAAGCCAGGCTTCTTTGTAAGCTAGTTTGGGTGAGACGGAGCTGGAGAGTCTCTTAGTAGGCTTCGGCGTCTTTGTAAGCCAGAGGTGTGAGCCGAGCTGAAGTGCCTCTTTGTAGGTTGTCTAGGCTTGTAGTTCTCCCTGGCTGATGCTGCTTGTCTCGGGTCCTCTGTCGTTGTAGTAGTTATCTTTGAAGTCTCTCTCTTGAAGAAGGTGAAATGAAACTCGAATTGAACCGGGTATAATAATCTTTATTAAAAACATACAATTATATTCATCAGATTCATACACATTCTGTTAAACTTTATTTCTAATATTTTAATTTTATTATAAAATTTTAAAAAATTCTTGTACACATGCGATTTTTGGGTTAATGAATTTTTCTGTTCACATACTACACATTATTTGGCAACAAATCTATTTTTAATGATTGTTTTCTTACAGTAAATTAATAAGCATCATATTAAATCATATTTTATATTATGTTACTAAATAAATAATAAATACTTAAAGAAACACTTAAAAGTGAATTTTTTAAAGCAAATAGTGACGTCAGAATTCATACATTTTTTAGTGAAACATTTTAATTTTAAAGTATTTTAGCAACAATATATTACATTTTAAACTATAATTTTCATATAAAAATAACGTCGAATATTATATATAATAATATTTTGTAATGAAACAATGAAGCAAATATTATTAAAAAGGTTTATTTCAAAAATGCGTAAATTGAGGTAGTATCATTCTCAAACTTATTCTTTGAAAATGGCGGGAATTGCATTTCAACAACCTAGATTTCGTGCAACCTTAAATCCAGCATAAACAACAATTTTTTTTATATAATATGATACTGAAATGCCAAAACAAGAAATATAATAAAATAAATGCTATAAAATATCCTAATTTAAAGTATGTTTAAAGCAAAGTATAATCTTTTAACCCATCTATAAAGAAATATTATATAATAAAATATAAATAATAATAATATATGTCATATTATCATATAAAGTAAATGTTTCATTTAATGCTCTTCCGCCTGTATAGACGAGGCCGAGCTCTTCCGCCTGTATAAACGAGGCCGAGCTTTTCCGCCTGCAAAGAGGCCGAGCTCTTCCGCCTGCAAACCTGGGGACTACAGAATTGGTGACAACAACTACACGTGAAGTGGCGGAGTAAAGAGATAACTCTCCCACCACTTTACACCGCAACCAAGACCTCCTGGAAGTTGGACACCACCTCTCTTCGGCAGCACTTCCTGGCAAGCAGAAGTTTCTCTCCTACGGTGCCGCAAGCAGCAGTCTCCCTCCTACGTCGACACAAGCAGCAGTCTCTCCTCCAGTGACAGAAGCATAATTTTAAAATACTCTTTAAAGAAATATATATTATTTTTTTAAAATAACATTTTAAAATCAAAATAATAGTTTACTATATATATATATATATATATATATATATATATATATATATATATATATATATATATATATATATATATATATATATATATATATATATATATATATATATATATATATATATATATATATATATATATATATATATGTGTGTGTGTGTGTGTGTGTGTGTGTGTGTGTGTGTGTGTGTGTGCACAGAGCCGATTCTTTCAATTGTTTTAAAAGCACAACCAATACAATCTCTCGGTACAGTACATATTAATAAAATGTTTGGGAAGAAAGGAATTTTTGAATAATTCTTTATTCAATTCGCTCATTTACAGGGTCACAAATTTTACTTAAATTTCTTTGTAATAAAATCAATGGCAATGTTTATTCAACAATTTACAAATAATTTTTATTTTTCGTTTTCCTTAATTAGATATTTTTGAACGGCTCGCAGAGAGGAGAGCCATTTTGCTCTATGACTGTACTAAATCTTAATCACCATTGTTTTATTTGCATTTTATTTATATTACTCAGGATCAATTTATTTCTTTAATAAGAGACTTTACAAAAGATCACTTTTATGGAGGATATTAATTATAACTTTTAACTTATTAGGATATATTTTTATATAAATAAAAAAGATCGTGCAAGGGTGATGCCCTTTATCACTTACAAATCTTCTCAGCACTGATGTTCTGGCTGAGCTCCCTTATTCTACCCAAATTTATGCAAGCCAAGCTATATTCAAATATTAGACCGCTGAGGGCCAATAATCAGAAACAAAATTTAAAATTTTAATTTTTTAAGCACGTTTTTGCCTCCCTGAGAGTCTTCACTTACAAATACATAATTAATCAATTTATAGTGCCAAGTGCCCTTGGGTTTTGGTACACACACATACACACACATACACACACATACATATATATATATATATATATATATATATATTATTATATATTATATTATATATATATATATATATATATATTATTATTATTATATATTATTATATTTTATATATATATATTTTTATATTTTATATTATTAATATATATATATATATATATATATATATATATATATATATATATATTATTATTATATATATATATATATATATATATATATATATATATATGTTATTATATATATATATATATATATATATATATATATATATATACATATATATATATAAACATACATATATTTATATATATTTATATATATATATATATATATATATATATATATATATATATATATATATATATATATATATATATATATATATATATATATATATAAAATATATTATTTTTTTTTTTTTTTTTTTTTTTTTTACGGTTATCACCACCCGCTCACGGGCAATGCCCTATTCAAGGAGGGGGGGTGTTTAAAAACAACAAAAATTCAACTAACACAAATTACAGATGAGCACAGACGCGGGCTTTAAAGGAGGGAGATTAAATTGAGTAGGAAATAGCAGAAGATGGAAGAGAATTCCACAGAACAGAGGTGGTGTGAAAGAAGGCACCGCAGCGAACTAGTCTGGAGTTGTTAATGTCTTGCATACAATTCATGTGATGAATCTGCACTAATTTTGTCACTAGGGCGTCTTAGAGGTGGTGGCCGCAAATGATAAGTTCCTCGAGCACTTGCCAGTACTGCATATTTATAGAAAAGAGATAAAGCACGAACATAGTGTCGCAAAGATAAAGGGTCAAGTGAATTAGAAAGAACAGGACAGTTTAAAAGTCTTTTTGCCTTGGACTCGACCCTATCCAAGTTTCAGAAACTGCCTGAGCCCCAGATAAGAGAGTTAGTATCTACATGCCAAGGGCGGATGAGGCCTTGTATAGCTGGTAATCAGAAGAGAAAAAGTCTCGCAGCCCAAACAGAACTCCCAGCTTCCTTTGAGGCCGCCTTAGCAACCGTTGTGATGTGAGGGTTTCCAAGACATTTTTTTGTTTATGTTATGGCCAAGGATGTATATTGTCAATAGGAGAGACGAGAGAACCGCTCGAAAGAGATAGGAAAGTTAGAAGGTGTCTTAGAGAGGAGATTTGAAGTTGAGTTTTTAAAGAATTGAATTTCTCAAGGTTCAGACGACTTACCCGGAAATTCCCATCCAGATCAGCGAGAATAGAATCGGAAATATTAAGAGACGAGAGGCAATTTTAGAAGTAAAAGAAGGAGCAGAATTGAAATGAGTTGAAGAATGAAGGGTCGAGTCATCGGTATATGAGCGGAATAGAGTTAGAAGTGCAGGTGGTGAGAAGATCATTAATGAAAAGTAGGAATAAAGTAGGAGATAAGACAGAACTTCTGAGGAACACCACTATTGACAGAAAAATAAGAAGAAGTCGCCCCATCAGCAACAGCTGGATATTGAGCGACGGAAGTGTTTTCGGGAGGCGCGTAAAGCAAAGAGAAGGAGGAAACCCAAAGGAGGGGAGCTGGGAGCAGTCACGCGTGCCATACCCGGTCAAATGCTTTGGATATGTCAGGCGCCACCACGCAAGTTCCCCAGTTCCCGGAGAACCATAAATCAGTAAGATAGGAAAGAATATGCTGCAGACCTCGAGTGCCGAAAGCCGTACTGGCGATCGGAAAGAAGTGAATGAGATTCCAGATGATCTAAGAATGAGAGTTGAGAAGAGTTTCAAAGATCTTAGATAGAATACAAGTAAGAGCTATAGGGCGATAGTTAGAAGGATCAGAGCGGCTTCCTTTTTCGGAATAGGTTGGACATGTGCGTGCTTCCAACACTGAGGGAAAGTGCTAGTATTGAGACATAGAGAATATAGTTGAACGAGGGGCGGGGATAGCACGGAAGCACACTCCCTCAAAACTCGGGGAGGAATGCCATCCGGGCCACCCGCCTTCCTAACGTTCATAGATTTCAGGAGCCCATGCACCCGATCGAATGTAATCACAGGCAAAGGCATAGGACACCTGAGAGGAGAAGGTGGAGGAGGAGGAATGCCAGAATCGTCCAGGGTTGAGTTAGAGGAAAATAGGAGGCCGAAGAGATTGGCCTTTTCAGTTGGAGAATTAGCAACAGAACCATCAGAGCGAATAAGAGGAGGAAAGACAGATTTACAGAAGTTGTTAGAGATGTTTTTGGCAAGAGGCCAGAAAGATTTGTCAGTAGGAGAACCAAGGAGGTTAGCGCACTTTCGTTTGATGAAAGCCCGTTTTGCTCGTC
>JABUQX010112275.1:72500-75000 GCA_015478945.1 Trachelipus rathkii
GATGTATACTATGCGATGAAGAAGGACTATGTATGATATTCCTTTATATATATATATATATATATATAGATATCTTCATACATATATATTAGTTTCTTTAGTATATTTATGTGCCTATTTCTTTATATATATATATATATATATATATATATATATATATATATATATATATATAAGCGAGACATCTTCATCCACAATATATAGTCTCGTGTGAATAATTATTAAAAAATTTGGCATACATCCATACCCCAATAAACCTATATATAAGAGATTATATATATATATATATATATATATATATATATATATATATATATATATATATATGGGTGTGTTTATATATATATATATATATATATATATATATATATATATATATAAGCTATGATATCTACATTCACAATATATAACTTTAATTAATTATATTATTACAATAATAACTAGGCAATATCTAAAACAATTCTGTGTAAAACCCATATATATATATATATATATATATATATATATATATATATATATATATATATATATATATATATATATATATATATATATATATATATATATATATATATATATATATATATATATATATATATATATATATATATATATATATATATATATATATATATGTTGATGTATCTATTTTTTTGTATTCCAGATAAACTTGCCTTTAAAAACAATTATAGCAATAAAGACGTGGAGGTTTATTACAACGTTGATTTCCAAACATAACAAAATAGGAGTCTGCCAACCCCCTCCCCCTTTTTTAATCTCTCTCTCAAAAGAAATTTTTCTCAATAATAATAATAAAAAAATATTAAAATTTTAAAATTTTATTTCATTTCTTTAAGTTGGTTTTATAGTTTTTAATAATAAATATAATTTCTTTCAAATATAAATAATTAATTAATTTTTTGTAAATTAATTAATTTTTGTAAATAAAATCAGGACTAAAATATATTGTAAATTGATAATTATTAACTATATTTAACACAGTTTTCTAAATTTTGCAAACTTTGTCAAGAAATATAAAGGAGGGATAAACATCTCTTTTTGTTTATTATTATTCCTTAATAAATCCTATATCGTGGCTCAGTCGGTAAAGCGACAGAGTCGCATGGCAAGGGCGCGGGTTCTGATCCCTGGTCCGGATCCTAGGTAGAAATTACCTAGAGAAGTTCCCCTTCTAGAATAGGGCTACGGTCGTGAGGTGTGAACTTTCATTTTGAAAAAAAAAATTAGTGAACTGAATGTCAATAACTAAGTTTTTGTTTTTATTTATCATCCTAAATATTCTCTCTCTCTCTCTCTCTCTCTCTCTCTCTCTCTCTCTCTCTCTCTCTCTCTCTCTCTCTCTCTCTCTCTCTCTCTCTCTCTCTCTCTCTCTCTCTCTCTCTCTCTCTCTCTCCATTTTTATTTTTCTCGTTTCACTTTTAAAATCTTTTATTTTTTTTGTCTAGCTATTTAGTATTTAAAATTTTATCATTAGGTTTGTAAGAAGTTACAATAGTTGGCAATGCCTCTTTTCACTCTTTTCATATGTCAATGTCTCTTGCCTTATTTTAAATCTTTATTTTGCCTACAACCCCAAGAAATAAATATAAAAATTACGCAGACAGATTGCTTGCCTAATTATAAGTGATTTTTTAAAATACCTATTTATAGAGAAAAAGTACCCAACTACTCTTTATTTTTTTATAATCTTTAATAATGTCTGACTACTCATTAGCAACATTTTCTGACTTAGAGTAAATGAGGTTACTGCGGAAGTGGTTAAATGCAATCTTGCCAGTTGGGATTTTAAAGTAAAATAATAATTGTGATGAAATAATTCTAAAAAGTTAAGATTACAAAATGTTTAAATTTTAAACAACTCTTTACAGCAGGACAATGAATTTCGACTTCCTTTCAGTTGTTTCTGTATGATTGACCTCATTCAGCAATTTTGGAAGGTTCACGAAAAAGTTCCTCAGAGTCAATAAAATCAGAGACATATGAATTCTATGCAATGAAGAGGTTCGACAAATTACCTGTCTCGGTAAAACTTTCTAAAGGTAGTAGCAAGAACTTTAATAGGCCATTCAAATGGATAAATTTGATATGCAGCTGCTTTGGGAAAGAAAACGGGAAATGTTTTTTTTTTTTCCATTAATTTAGACCGTTATCGTTTATGTATTTGTGTTACGTCGATAAGAAATGCTCACCCTGTTTTAACACGAATTTCATGCATAAACGAACGCGATTTTCAAAAGTTACTTTTGCTTACAAACATTTGGAATCAGCTATTGTGATGGAGTGATTTTGGAATAAACATAAGTAAAAAAAATAACATTTTTTATATTACAAATAATTGATCAACTATTGTGATGGAGTTTATCGATTTGGAAGGTATTAGATTTAAAGCTAAATTTATTGAATGAAACATTCATCAAACCAAATGAACCTACCACGCCGCCATCTTGTTTGTTTACATTTTTTCGTAAGAACGTGCTTA
>JABUQX010112275.1:80000-81289 GCA_015478945.1 Trachelipus rathkii
ACTTCGTCCCCCCCTCTGTCCCTCCGTCGGCTCGAGCCCCTTAATAAAGAATAAAAAAGAAAATTATAAAAAAATTAACATATAAAAATTAACATGATAAAAAAAGCAACTTGTGGAAACTCTCGGGATGTTTCTATTGGTGGTTTAGCTAACACGTCACACTGCAGGGAAGCACACAATTGTGGGAAGCATGAGCAGTCAGCAGAGTTCTGCGATCTGAAATTTTTTGTAACAATATTGTTTTATTTTCATTTATCTATCTATTTGTTATTATTAATTTGAACAATATATTTTAACTTAAATTATTAATTTTATATCAAATTTATTTATTTTTTCAATTTCTTTTTAATTATATTAAATAGCAGCTTCTAATTCATTTTTTAATGAAATAAATTATAGGACACAGACATGTTAACACTCTAAAATGTCCTACTAAATACTGTTGACGCATGCGCTAACAAAAAACACTGTAGGGTTCGCATAGGGTTCGGAGATATTTCGATATCATGACTATTTATCTAACTTCCTTTTAAAGGAGTAGTGCCTATATATATATATATATATATATATATATATATATATATATATATATATATATATATATATATATATATATATATATATATATATATAGTAGTTATATATGTATATATATATATATATATATATATATATATATATGGTCAGCATCCCGAAAAGTTCAGGCATGTAACTAGAAAACTATAACAGCTACACGAAAATAAATATCATTTTATTAATCAGGAGACATTTCTACCCCGGAAATTGCGAGGACAAAAATAACGCTTTTAAAAAAATTAATATTTTGCAACATGTTGGAAAATATGTATGATAATGATCATTTTTTTTACACTGACCTTCAGGAGGCAAAGCGCTAGATGTTGATTTTTTTTTTTAAACGGACAAATACCCACGGGTAAAAAGAACGATGGATAGAGTCAGGGTTTCGGCCTACCGGGGACGACGGTGGGACTGTCCCCTCTGTCCCTCTGACGGTTCGAACCCTTAAATAGAATATAAAAAGAAAAAATAATATTTTCTCCAAAAACGGTATTTTAGGTAACTTTTGCTCTCGAGACTACTGCAGCTTTCAAGGTCACTCAGAGCGTGCACTATGATATTACTAATAATATTAAGAAGTTATTAATAAATATTAGAATAAAATAATTTTTTTTTAAGTTTCCTCGATGAAATTACTTCCTGAAATCAAAAATGTTATTTATTTTCCTGTAGATGTTATAGTTTTCTAGTTACATGCCTGAACTATTCGG
>JABUQX010112276.1:0-22500 GCA_015478945.1 Trachelipus rathkii
ATTTATTTATATTATAATTATATTTTATAATATATATATATATATATATATTACAGTATATATATACTTATATATACTATATATAATATATTATATATATATATATATATATATATATATATATATATTATTTATATATATCATTATATATATATATATATAATAATAATAATAATACATCAGATCATGTGAAAATGTATAATTAAATAATGCCCTAGAAGCACAAATAAAACTTTACTAAGTACATAAAATCTACTTTATATATTGCATACCTCTTTAAGCATATTGTATTTACTGTATTTAATGCTAAATACCCTAAAAAAGACTTGATATATAATAAAAAAGTAATAAAAAAAAAAACAAAAAACAAACAAAAAATTTTGGCCTTTGTTTTTTTTTTAAAAAACGTGTTTTTTAAAAAAAAAAACGAACGTTTTTTTTTAATCCCAACCGCTATAATATATATATATTATATATATACTATATATATATATATATATTTATATAATATATTATATATAGTATATAATATACTATATATAATATATATATCTATGTATAACTATTAATATATATATATATATATATTATATACTATATAATATATATATATATATATATATATATATATGAAAGAAGGAAGCTAAAGAATAGATTGGAAAGTATGTGGTCAAGGGAAAGGTGTTAGAAATGGTTGGAGAATGGAAGGGAGTGGAGAGTGCCCTGCTTTTATTATATGCGGATGATTTGGTTTGTTGGCGAATCTGAACGAGTTTGAGAGGATTGATAGAAGGTTTTGGCAGGATGTGTAAAGGAGGGTTTTTGAAAGTAAACGTAGGTAGATAAGAGTAAGGTTAATGGTTGTGAGTAATGAGGACAGTCCACCTGTGAGTGAAAAGTCGATATTAGATGTAGGAGAGACTAAACGATGGTACAAAGTATCTCTCAGTTTAAATATTTTAGATATACGTTGGGATGGAAAGGGGAACAAAATGATTGCAGCCACAGTGTAAATTATGAAAGCTTTGTGTGGATAAAAGGGTTCGGAAGGTGGGCCGCTGGTTTCGAAATTATATCCTTGGTGGAAACTGTGAAGGGACTCTCAAGTCTTAGTGCGACTAAGGTCTTTAAAATGAAAGGGGTAATGTTCTGCAACTTGTTTTAATGTAATAGGTAGTGAAACATGGTCTGGAATAAGAGGTAATAGATCCAAAAGTAACAAAGTGTTCAGCGATAGACACAGCTCAGGCGCGCGTTTTAGGTGTGAGAAGGAATGTGAGTAGAAATTGATAATGACATAATAGAACGTATTACAGAGAGATTTTGTAAAATGTGCGTGAAGCAAAAAAGAGTATATGAAGAGAATAAATGAGAAGGTAGCAATTGAGAGTATGGTTTTGGTCTGGTGGAGTGAATAGCGGTTGGTTAACGAATGTATAGTGTGAGTGTGTTTGGGAAAAATGCGACAGGGCTGGAGAACAGAAGAAAAAGGTAGATGAGTCAAGTAAATGGAAAATGCCTGGAGGGAGAGAGGAATGTAAGTTTGGCAGAGGCGTATGAAGAAAGGTGCATAATAGGAAGGAAATGGCGGGTTTTGTGAGGGAGTATTGGTTCGGAGGTGTGGACCGCGTGCTGTTGCCTCACACCGCGGATGAACCAGCAACATTGATACGAATCCGTGCGAGCAGTCCCATGAAGCTCTAGGTGGTGATTTTTTCTATCTGGAACTGCGAGAGGTTCTCATGAAAGGTAATAAAAGAGGGACAGAAAAAAGGGGGCGGTGGGTGGGGACTTGGGCTTTCCTTTTCGAACTTGCGTCAATATTTTTCATACTAGTTTTTTCTCTTTTTTTCGCAGTGCATGTTACGCGCGCACCTTAACCCCCCAATCTCTTATGGAAGAATGATTAGTTTTAATATATATATTATATATAATTACTATTATATATATCCTCTTTTTACGTTTTAATATAAATAAAATAAAGGTTTATATAAAAATTAATTTCCATAAATAATATATATATACTGTAGTTTTGGCTTGAAAGAGCACCGTCGAATGAACAGAATCTGAATATTGCAAGAACAAGGTGCTTGTTAGGAAAGGCCAGGGTTGTGTAGATCAAAATATTCACGGTGAACCAAATGAGTGAGAAAATGAAAGAAAAAAGAAGAATCTGTTTTTTCATTTTATGGATTTGCGCACAAGACGTATTACAAAATTAAATAGGAATGCTCTTTGGCAAGCGCTAATGATAAAATTTTCTTCAGATTTCTTAATTCCAGTTAAATTAAGCTTTATACAGCTACATGAATTGATATCACTATAAATTTCATTATTATAATATTAATAATAAGAAAACTGATTTATGGAAAGGTTACTTTAAAATGTTGTCAAAATATGAAAACAAGATCCTAAACTAATTATTTTTAACAAACTTACTGCTTTTGAATGAAGTAAATATGCCGGAATAGTTTCCAATTCGTAACTTGCTCTTGAATCATTAGTCACCAATAGTGCATGAAGTAATTTATCCATTTGCAATTTATTTATTGTACTGAAATGTTCATACTTAAAATCCTGCATACAAAATATATATAATATATATAATATATAAATATATATATAATAAATATATATATATATATTATATATATATATATTATATATATATATACTATCTAATAATATATAATATAATATATCAGTATATAATATATATTATATATACTATATATATATAATATATATATTAAGAGTTGACACCTCACGGGCATTGGGCCCCTATTCAGAGGAGGGGAACTCACTAAAGGATATTTGCTATCCTAGAATCTGCCGGACATGGAATTGAATCCTAGCCCTGCCTCGCGTCTTGGACGCGCTATTTATGAAGATAAATATGTTCTTTGTTCTGTCAAACTTCCAGTTATTTAAGAGTAGGCAGATCTACTCTACTTTTTAATTTCTAACGTAGTTGTGTCAGTAGAGTAAAATAATTCAATGCAGTTATAAAAGATATTACATCTCTCTATCTAACTATCTTGTCCCATTACATCCCCAGATTGGGGTGGGCTGTTAACATGCAAGGAAAAAGAACAGTTAAACAAAATATGACTAAAGTAAAAAAAGAAGGTCCTCACGCCTTCCCCTTACATACTTAAAAAGCTTTATACACCGCGACATTCAATCATTATGGTGACTCGTTAGTGTCGGGGTTCATCCCCTTGGCCAGGCCCACAACTACGCTTGCTCACAAAGTCACGTCATACATTCCTATTTGCACCATTCATCTCGCACCAAATCATATTATTTTCATTCAAACACTCTCACTGACTCATTCCAATTTTTCTTCAGTCTCCCAGCCAGTCGATTTCATACACACTCACCACTATACAACCGCTTAACCAACTGACATTCATTCATCCTTTCCATATGACAAAACCACTTCAATACACTCATTTATGCTCTTATTCACGCCTTTCGTCACACCACACAGCTCCCTATGTTTATCAATTCTACTTATACCTATTACACCCCTAAGGTTATCCATCTGAACAGGCTACACCTTAGATCTATACTTTTATTCCAAACTATAGCTTCACAACTATACATTAGAACCGACACCAACAGACCCTCATGCAAGACCCTAATACACTCAAGACTTAATCACCTTGCATTCTCCAGGGATTTAATCATTCTAGCCACCTTCCAACCACTCACCACTTTGCTATTGCCTCAGTATAATCTGTTCCTTTTTCGTCCAACATATATCCTAGATATTTAAACTCCGATACTTATTCCAAATGTGCACTATCCTTCATGACTTCACACCTTGGACTTTCCTCCTCTACCATCATCACCTCACTTTCATTAACATATACTTTCAACCTCCCTCCCTTTACGTACACAGCCAAACTCCTCTGCCAAACCTCTAAGACTCTTCAGATTCACTACACAGGATCAATTCATCTGCATACGTATGCAGGGTACCATCCATTTTCTACCATTTTTCAATAGGCAAACACCTTCCTGTGCCAGCCCTACATAAAATTCTTTCATCACCCCATCCAAATACAAAATAAATAGCAATGAAGACCTAACATATCCCTGTCTCACTCCACTATTAATATTGAACCTCTTTCTATCCACCCATTTATTCTTACACAAGCTTCACTGTCAACATGCATACTTTTAATTTCATTCGAAAGGCTACCACCAACACCATACTTCATTAACAACTGCCAAAGAGCATCCTTATTAATTCTGCCGTTAACAAGCCAAAGAGCATCTATATTAATTCTGTCATACGCCTGTTTCAAGTCCATATAACCCAAATACAATTTTCTCTTCTTCTCTTTTGTATATTTTCTCATACATTTGCTTGAATATAAAGATTAGATTTACACATCCTCTACCACTCCTGAATGCACCTTTCTCTTCATCATTCAACCCCATTTAGATAATATACAAAATGATATTCAAAGAGTTAAATTTGGGATTATTTCAAAAGAGTTAAAGATTATGGAATATAAGAAGAAAGATTGCACGATATTTATTTCTCATAGTTGTTGTCGATAAAAAAAAAGTATGTAATTAAGATAATTTTGTAAGAATTTGGGGTACTAGGTATAAATTTTTACTTTAAGAGATAAAAATATATATTTTAAATTGGTGAAAGCAATAAAATTATTTAAGGAATGCTCTGGATAAATTGCATTTCCATGTAGGTTTCTTGAACAAAAAAATTGGTTTTAAATAAATTCAACAACCAAAAGAGGTTGCATAATGAAGAAAAAAAATATCAGAATTTTGAAAACAAAAAAAAATTAAAAAAGAAAGAATCACTTTATCAAAATGTTTATATTTAACATGCAATAAATACAGTGAACGTTTCTTCTTGGCTTATGAACTTTTAAAATTTTTAATTCAACATTTTCCATTTGTAAAAGAAACTACGAGTGAATGTTTATTTACTTCATTTCACTTTGCTATTGAAAAAGTTTTAAAAATTAAAATAAGTTATTATGTTTTACTGTAGCGTTTTTCCTCCATTAATAAATTATTTTACTTAAACAACATGGAAAGAAAAGGAAAATGAACTTCACATTTTTAAAAAAAAATGTGATTTGCTCTTCTTTTATCTTTTCTCTCCTTCTTATTTTTTTTTTTATCCTAACTCGTCTTTCTATCAGCCAAGCGAGAACAATTAAGTAAACCCCTATCAATATAATACTATATATATATATAATATATATTATATATTATTTATATATTATTATAACTAATATATATTTATTATATATATTATATTATATATATATATATAATATATATATTAAATTTAATAGGGTTGCATCAAATTCACAATTGAAAGAGTAAAAATGAGTGAAGAAAAGGAACAGAAAAAATAAGAAAATTTATATTCTTGGGTTTTTATGGATTTTTTTTGCAAACAGCAGTCATGACAGAGATTAATATTAGATATGCCCTCTTTATAAGTGTAATGAATGTAATGAATGATGCTGGTAGGCTTTACTGATTATATTAAAAAGTAATAATTATGCTAACGTAAGCATGTGTAAGAATAAATGGATGTGGAGTAAATGGTTCAAGGCATATAAAAAACGTGGAGAGTGATAAGGATGTGTCATGTCGCCAAATCTGTTTAGTTAAAATAGAGCCATATGGATGGGGTGATGAAAGGAATTTAAGGGAGGGCCTTTGTAAGGAGAGGGTGTTAGAAAAAATGACTAGAGAAAACGGTAGAGGGAAATGGAGGCATAGCAAACCATCATTCTGTTCACGGAAAAGAGACTGATT
Organism: Trachelipus rathkii; assembly: GCA_015478945.1. Taxonomy (NCBI): domain Eukaryota; kingdom Metazoa; phylum Arthropoda; class Malacostraca; order Isopoda; family Trachelipodidae; genus Trachelipus; species Trachelipus rathkii. Next base: position 5,818 of record JABUQX010112276.1, read on the forward strand.
TTTGGTTTTGGGTTTTGTGTGGTGAAAAACTGAAGAAGGGGAGGTCTTAGAAAGTTTGAGCCGGGTGTGTAAGAAAAAAAAAAGAAGGCGGATTCTGGAAAGTAAAAATTGGTAAAAAATGTAGATAAAAAAAAAAAATCGAAGAAAGAAAAAAAAAAAAAATAAAAAAAAAAGAAAAAAATTAAAAAACAAAAAAAAAAAATATGTTTAATGAAAAGTTGAGGATGATGATGGTAGAGGAGGAAAGTCCAAGGTGTGAAGTCATGAAGGATAGTGCACATTTGGAATAAGTATCGGAGTTTAAATATCTAGGATATATGTTGGACGAAAAAGGAACAGATTATACTGAGGCAATAGCAAAGTGGTGAGTGGTTGGAAGGTGGCTAGAATGATTAAATCCCTGGAGAATGCAAGGTGATTAAGTCTTGAGTGTATTAGGGTCTTGCATGAGGGTCTGTTGGTGTCGGTTCTAATGTATAGTTGTGAAGCTATAGTTTGGAATAAAAGTATAGATCTAAGGTGTAGCCTGTTCAGATGGATAACCTTAGGGGTGTAATAGGTATAAGTAGAATTGATAAACATAGGGAGCTGTGTGGTGTGACGAAAGGCGTGAATAAGAGCATAAATGAGTGTATTGAAGTGGTTTTGTCATATGGAAAGGATGAATGAATGTCAGTTGGTTAAGCGGTTGTATAGTGGTGAGTGTGTATGAAATCGACTGGCTGGGAGACTGAAGAAAAATTGGAATGAGTCAGTGAGAGTGTTTGAATGAAAATAATATGATTTGGTGCGAGATGAATGGTGCAAATAGGAATGTATGACGTGACTTTGTGAGCAAGCGTAGTTGTGGGCCTGGCCAAGGGGATGAACCCCGACACTAACGAGTCACCATAATGATTGAATGTCGCGGTGTATAAAGCTTTTTAAGTATGTAAGGGGAAGGCGTGAGGACCTTCTTTTTTTACTTTAGTCATATTTTGTTTAACTGTTCTTTTTCCTTGCATGTTAACAGCCCACCCCAATCTGGGGATGTAATGGGACAAGATAGTTAGATAGAGAGATGTAATATCTTTTATAACTGCATTGAATTATTTTACTCTACTGACACAACTACGTTAGAAATTAAAAAGTAGAGTAGATCTGCCTACTCTTAAATAACTGGAAGTTTGACAGAACAAAGAACATATTTATCTTCATAAATAGCGCGTCCAAGACGCGAGGCAGGGCTAGGATTCAATTCCATGTCCGGCAGATTCTAGATAGCAAATATCTAGTGAGTTCCCCTCTGAATAGGGCAATGCCGTGAGGGTGTCAACTTTAATATATATATATAATATTTATATATTATATTATATAATTATAAATATATATATATATATATATACATATTATATATATATATATTTTAAATATAAATAGATATATATCGAGTATAACTTTAATATATATATATATATATATTTTTTTTTTTTTGCAGGATTTTAAGTATGAACATTTCAGTACAATAAATAAATTGCAAATGGATAAATTACTTCATGCACTATTGGTGACTAATGATTCAAGAGCAAGTTACGAATTGGAAACTATTCCGGCATATTTACTTCATTCAAAAGCAGTAAGTTTGTTAAAAATAATTAGTTTAGGATCTTGTTTTCATATTTTGACAACATTTTAAAGTAACCTTTCCATAAATCAGTTTTCTTATTATTAATATTGATAATGATAATGAAAATTTATAGTGGAGTATCAATTCCCATGTGCTCGTAAGCTTAATTTAACTGGAATTAAGAAATCTGAAGAAAATTTTATCATTAGCGCTTGCCAAAGAGCATTCCTATTATTTTGGGGTAATACGTCTGGTGGGCAAGTCCAGAATAACCAAAAACAGATTCCTTTTTTTTCAATTTTCTGCACACATTGCTTCACCGTGATATTTGATCTACCAACCTCTTGCTGTCCTACGCACCTGTTCTGCTAATATCAGATTCTGTCATTCGACGTGCTCTTTCAACAAACTAAGTATATATATATATTTATATATATATATATATATATATATATATAATTATATATATATATATAATATAGTATATTATATATATTATGTATATATCTATATACTATAGTGAAGACTATGTCTTCTTGCCATAAGATTGGGGGTATGTGCGTAACTGGCACTGGAAAGAATAACTAGTAAGAAAAATATTGACGCAAGTCGAAAAGAAAGCCAGCCCCACCCCACCGCCCTTTTATAGCCTTTCCTGAGAATCGGTTCGCAGTCAGAAAAAGATCCACCTAGGCTTCATGGGAACTGCGACGGATCGTCAATTTGTGTGGTTCATCCCGCTGGGTGAGGCCCGAACCATACCCCTCAACAAACCCCGCCATTCCTTCTAATTATGCCTTTCTTCTCGCCTCTGCCAAACTTTCATTCCTGCTCCTCCACAAGTTCCTTTACTGACTCAATCTCCTTTTCTTCTGTCTCCCAGCCTGGGTCGATTCCCAACACACTCCACTATACATCCGCTTAACCAACCGACTATCATCCGACCAAACCATCTCATGACGCTCCATTTATTCTCGATCATTTTACTCTGATTTTTTCCCCACATTCGACACTCTCTAATACGTTCATCCTCATTTTATCAATCTTCTCACACCAAAACGCCCCTGAGTTTGTCTATCTGAACACTTTGTGTACTTTAGATTCATACCTCTTATTCCAGACCATAGTTTAGCCTACCTATATCATTAAACAAGGTAGCAACACTACCGTCATTAGACATTAGCCGTCAGCTCGAAGACTTTAGTCCTTACATCACAAGGATTTAATTGTCACCATGACCTCACCGCCTTTCACAACTTTCATAATCGACACCCTGCATCATTTGTTCGCCTTTCCATCCACGCTAATATTTCTGTAATATTTAAACTCGAGATACTTGTTCAGTTGCTCTCCATCTAATATGACTTCACACAGTGGAACTGTCCTCACTTCACAACCATAACCTTAACCTTTATCTACCGCTTTTTCACTTTCAAGACCTCTCCTTGTTACACATCCTGCAAAACCTCTATCAATCCTGCTAACTCTTCAGATTCGCACACAAAACCAAAATCATCCGCATATAATAAGCAGGGCACTCTCCACCTCTCCTTCCATTCTCCACATTCTACACCTTTCCACTACACATACTTCAATCATCTTTCTTGTTAGCTTCTTCTTTCATACTATTACGTAATTATATATAAGTATATATATATATATATGATATACTGTATTATTATATATAATATATTATATATATATATATATAGTATTACTGAACGCACCATTTTCCACTATGCATATTACAAGATGATTAAGTACAACACCCCTTCTAGATAACAGAACCTACAGGACATCACTACTCTCATATCCCTGTGTGTGGGGGGAGAAAAGAATTCTATCACCACAATCGTATGTCTGCGTGTCAGTAGAAGTGGTAAGGGGCGGGTGGTAGTTGGGTTGCGCTGCCCCTACGACCATCTCTGTGCTAGGAATGCTGATCGCATGACTCGGAGATGGTCGGTGGATCGCCGTACACGACTTCTAACCTTTTCGGCGAAATTGTATGAATCGCTTGGGTACTGCATGGAATGTCAGAGGAATAATGTTGAGGAGAAGAGGAGAGAGGTGATGGATGTTATTAGAAAGGGCAAATTTGATTTTTGCTCGCTGTGAGTGAAACAAAGATGAAGGAAGAAAGGTGAATTCTGAGCTGGTGTGATTGTGAAATGTGTGGCCGTGCGTGGTGTGGAAGAGAATGAGAGAGGGAGATAGAAAGAGTTGCAATTTTAATGAGTGACCTGTGGTTACAGAGCTATGGTAGATTTTTGTGTGTGTGAGTCCTAGAAGATTCTAATGGTTAAATTTTAAGTTTGAAAGGTCAAGGTGTGTGTGGTTTTGACGTATTGGTCAAGCTGAGGAAACGATGAGAGAGAGGTACCGAATTTTTTTGGATAATTTAATCGATGGTTCTGGATGGGGTGAGTAGGAGCTTCATGATTGATAGTGTTGGGCGACCTGAATGGTTGGATAGGTTGATCAAAAAAAGGGGATGGTATAACAGGTGGTTTTTGGGTGGGGGGAGAAATGAGAATGGTAGGAAAGGTGATTGATTTCTGTGAAGAGAGAGGTATGTGTGTGAAGGTAATTGACTTTCTTTAACAAAGAGTACCTGAAGTCTACTGAGAGTTGGGTGGGTAGAGATGGTATTCGAAGTGGGAAAAGTATGATTGAGTTGATTTTGTGTTGGTGAGAAAGGAGATGTTGAAGTATTGCTTGGATCGCTTAATCAGTAGGGGTTTCTAGGAATCTGGGGATTATCCGGAGTCGCAATTATGTTGTCTTAGTGTAACATTAGTTAGTCGGGGGCTTTGGAGGAGAGGAAGGTGATACGAGAGGCCGTAGGTAAAATTAAGAGTGGAAGTTATGAGCACGAGAATAGGATAAGTATGTAAGACGCTCGCTCGTAAAATCGGCTTTGAGATGTGAAACTGTTGATCACTGAACAAATCTGTGGGCAAATGAAGGAAGCGCAATTGGTTAGTAGTGCAAGAGAAGTGTGTGGATGTGCTAAAAAGTAGGAAGTAAGAATGTTAACACCGAATGGTGGAATGAAGAGGTGATCCAAAAGCGGTTAATGGTAAAAAAGAAGCGGTGGTTGAATGTCTAAAAGCAAATGATGAAGTTTCCAAAGAAAGATGATTGGGAATTATTAAGGAGGAAAAAGAAGATACTAAAAGGTGTATGACGTAGGAGAAAACAAGCAGGTAAGATGAACAGTTTGGAGGCGGATGAATGAGGACTACAAGAAATAGGAAGCTCTCTTTTGGAAGGCAAGCGCGAAGGTTTTAAGATGAGAATAAGGGGATCTGCTTAGAAATAATGGAATAGGGATGGTGCTTTTGTAACCGATGAAATGGATGTGAAGGGAAGGTGGAAAGAACACTTCGAATTCTGGCACAATATTAAGAGTAATGATGAGGTGTTAGTGAATGTGTGTGGTTTGATGGTGCAAGAAGGACATAGGCGTTATTTGGGATGAGGTTCCTTAGTACAGGAGCGAGGTAATGGGTGGTGAGAAGTTGAAGAATGGTAAATCTGCAGGTATAGAATGAAATTACTGAGTGAAATGATTAAGAGTGGAGGCGAGATGGTGATTGATTGGATTTGGGAGTTTGTGTAATAAAGCGTTTATGGAGGGTTAGTTTTCCAAGGGAATTGGAGGAGAGCGGTCATCGTACCTCTTGTAGGTACAGGTAAGGGAGAAAAGGGGACTGTACGAAATTATAAGGCGGAACTAAGGTTTATTGAGTGTTTGTATGGGAAGGTATGCTGGTAGTTTGGGTCGTAGGGGAAGTGGAGCTCCTGAGTAGTGCGCAACTGACGCGACAATGGGCATTATAGGAGGAACACGCTCGCGTGGTTTAGGAGGCTGTTAGAGGAGTGTCGGTCAAATTTTACATTGAAACCAGCAGAATGATATGAGGGAAATACTGAGTTGGAGAGACTTCGGAAGGGTATTACGGAGTGTACTAGTTGAATATGTTGATGGACGGTCGGGCCCAACTAGCGTCGCCATCTTCTCGACTGGTAGGAGAGGTAGCATAGGGAGGCTTGGTAATTGGAAGAGGTATTGGTTAGTTGAATCTTACGGTAGGGTCATGTTTTGGTGATCTGGATTGTGGGAGATCAGAAGCAGGTGAGTTACCTGATATGAATCGACTAGTGGCACAGCGTCAGCTGTGACTGACAGTAGGTCGATGATCGCAATGGTGATGGTGGTGTAAGGAACAAGGAATAGACAGGTCGCCAGTAGTAAGCCACGCGTCGATGTTCAATGCTCGTGACTCTGCAATTATACCTCTGTGACTTGCTGTGTGTATTGGAGAGGGTTTGTGTAAGGAGAAATCTCGGAGTGTGTGCGATATTGGCGCGAGAATAGGAAGTGTTAGCTCGCTGGATGTCTGCCATCGCATTATCGACGAGATGTTGAGTGCCTAACTATTAGTGATATAGCGGTATTACTTCAGTTCATCTTTAAGGATAGTGGAGAGTTCACTGAAGGATGTTTTGTGAGAGATATTCGTGTTGGATTCTCAGCACTTCTGGCGGCTAGATGGTGAACCGGGTGTTGGGCTTAGGCTATAGGGTGTGTGTGGAGTACACGTCAGTATTCGCGAGTACACCAGCTCTCGTTCTAGGGCGATATTGTAGAGTGAGGACAGTCCAGTGTGGAAGCTGTAGTCTTAGGTGTGTAGTGCGCACGCGGAGGCAAGGTTTGTAGAGCTGTCTCAATTATCTCTAGGGTCCATCTGATGTGCATTTGGACCTCGCGAGGTTGAGAACGGATTGAGTACGGGACAGATGCTTAGGAAGGAATCAGAGTAGAGAAATAGATGCACAAGAAAGCGTGGCTGGTGCAGAGTAAGAAGGGTGTCGAGCGCTCTGGTGTCGTACGTGGTTTACGGCGCCCGTATTATATGAGGTCCGAAAGTAGGCGCATCTTTTATAGCTCCCTTAGCCAATCTATATATGGTACTGGTGGATAACATATATGTCTTTATTTCTCGCAGAATGGTAGTGAAAGACTATGTTCTCGGGAGAGATCTTGTTGATACGGTCTGAGGGGAGAATGGATCATACAGTTCAATGTGTTCAGTGTAATGGACAATCTAGGGCGACAGAACCATCAGTGTGAAAGTAGGTGTAATAAAGTGGAGCGGAGATGCATGCCGTATTCGAGGAGTTTGTGAGCGGTGCAAGCTAGGAAAAGGTGTTAATGCGAGGAATCGGAAATGACAAAGTATGTTGTAGTATGAGAAAAATCTCGTTCCACCTGACTTTGAAAATTTGTGGCGCACTCCCCAAAGGAAATGGATGACACAGGTCGGGGTTGGTTAAGCGCCGGCAGATGTAATGTCAATGAAGTGCATCGTGGGGTCGCTGTTGGGGGTGGGAAAACAGACAGGGCTGGGGCGAGGAGTCCGAGAGAAACGTTGGAGGGTTCGATGTCGGTTGAATACGAAATGTCTGGAAGGAGGAAGATGGTCGCGCTCTTGCTGTCCGGGCGAGAATACTAGGGTGAGTGAAGTAGAGAGTCAGAGAGGAAGTGGGTGGGCTGTGTTAGTATGGGGTGAGGCTACTGGCGTGAGTGGCATCATCTGTAGCGTCCAGGGACGGAGAAACCCATGGACAGGTGTACGACATGGTAAAGTACCTTAATCATGTTAGACAGGGTGCCGTCTCGACGAGGCCCATAGCAGTGCTATTACAAAATAGCGGGGTCTCTGTGCGTGTCCGCCCTTTCTGCTGTCTCGGCCGGAACTGGGAGCATACTTCCCTAATTAAGAACTGCTTGAGCACTCGGTGTGAGGGAGAGGGGGCAGACGTTGGGTGGGCTCTCTCGCTTCTGCTGAAAAAGCCTTTCTCCTCTTCTTTTAGTGCTGCCGAAGAGGGTACATGCCTCGAACGCAGAGAGCGCAACCAAGATAACGTAGGCCTAGGTATTGCCGATAAACGCTTTAGCGCACGTGGAGTAAGTAGTCTTTCACTCCCTCTACCGAACCGCAGTAAAGATGCTGCTGCTGCTGGTTTTGGAAATGGAGCTGGGTCTGCTGCTTTTGCTGTTGCGAAGCTGCTATCGCAGTATCTTCTCTACCGACTTCTGTGATGATGCCTTTCGAAATATAATATGAAGGGTTGAGATGACCTATCGCCTCCATGAGGTATCCCTTCGGGCAATGTCACCGCTCACTTGTAGTAGTTAGTAGCAGCAGATCTCTTCCGTTAGTAAAAGTCGGTGTGCGACTGCTTTCGGTCGTAGCTGCTACTGCTATTGCACATTGGCTATAGAGGCGCAGTTCGAATATGCTCGCTGGAAGAGGCTGGCTGGAACCCTAAGAAGGCGAGGATTTTTCTTTCTGCGTCTTCCTGTCGATTCGGCCACATCCGGTCCAGACAGACTGAACGATCCCTGCCCGAACGACATTAAACGAGCGGTGATAGCAAAATGATAGGTATAACCATCGGGGCCAGTTCACAAGCCCTGTCACTGCACTAGTTGGAGTATGGAGAGGGTGAGGAGCCCGAACATGACTTCCGCGTGGCAGGATGGGTATCCCGGTAACGACCGCAGAGTGTAATGGAAAAGACTCTACCAGCACAGCCGAGGTTTGGTCGTTGGGCGGCGGATTGAGTCGGTGAATTGAAGGTGATTGGCCTCTCGCGTAGGTATCACCATCTTCATCGCCAATCTCGTCGGTCAAACCAGCGATTTCATTTCCTGATACGGCAACGCAGCTCAGGATGGGGGAAAGATCTTGCCTGTGGCGACGGGGTTACATCTATTAAGACGACATGTGGCGAGTGCGTCCACGGGTATGAAGTGTCCTGGATCGTTCAAAGGCTGAAACCTTAATAAGACGATACCAAGTGCCTTCCATGACCGCCGTGCTGGCACCGAGTCACCCCCGGGGGACCGCCCTCTCAAGATTGAATGTACCTTTAATCCGCCCTGAACAATTATAAGCACGCGAGAAAATGGTCCAAGCAAGCGGGCACGACATCGGCGGTGTCTTTGATACACCGGTGAACTGTCTCTTGTTGACGATCATTGTGTCCGAGCGCAGTGGTTAATACGGACGCGGAGGAGAGATAGGACTGGCTTTGCCTGGGTTGTTGGCTTCCCCCCAGGCAAAGGTATACTAAATCTCCTTCGCGTCGTAAACGCAATTGGGCTCTCTCTTCCCCCCCGCCGGCTAAGTGTGGTTGTCGAGGCCTGAAAGCGGGGGGTACATAGAGTTCCAGATATGTATACAGTAATAATATTTGCGCGTATGAACGTAGATGAGATATTACTGCTGAAGTAGGAGATGTAGGTTATAATGTAATATCGATTCTCATCAAGGAAAAAAGTACAGCGTAGTAAGTCATTTTCAATCTCTCTACTCGAACTTCAAATTACAACTCTGAGCTCGTTTATTGGATTGGCGTAGTGAGTATCAGCTTTCTATATTCTGCTGAAAGTGGTTATTTCGCCGCTGTATCAATCTGTAAATATATTAATCACTATCCTTCGCATATAAAAAAATTAACTAGAATTTCCCTAAGTCAAGGCCGTTTCGGGTCGAGAGTAGATCAAAGTCTGCTCACTTTGCACTGTCAGGTGCATTCCATGCCTCAGTTTTAGCTTTTGTCACTCTGTCCGTTGCTGGCCCAAGGGCGAGTACGCAGCTAAAACGGTGCCTGGTTCCCGCTTCGCAGCTCGGACTAGGGCTTTGAAGCTCTCCCCGTCAACTCATCTCTGCGTCACTGTCTGTTCTGTTTCCAGATCCTGGTCTCCGCATGCTATAACTCTTCCAGATCAATCATATCCTAAACTGTCATTTCGTCAGTTCAGCTCCTCGAAGTTCAGATTGACCTACGTCATGTACTGCGTTGTATTAACCACCATTCTTGTTTCTGGTGCATTTTGGACAGTGGCTCGTAATTCCGCCACCTGCACTAAATTTGCTCAAATCTGCGAACACCTTGTAGCTCATTCGCGGGCCACAATTGGTCCTAGGTTTGCACTACGCCACCGTTTCCTCTTCACTTTTCTCCACCTTTCTTACTGCGTTTCATGTTTCTTGTTTTCGTTTCTCGGTGCGGCCAATGCTCAGGCAGCAGCAGGATGGGAGTCAGGCAGGCACTCAGAGAGAGTATATAGGAACAGTTGGAGACATCTAGCCGCGCTAAAGCTTATATTATGTCGCTGAACAGCAGCCCAAGTACATAATGCACCTCACGCGTAAATCATAGAGTGTTGCTCTCCAGTAACAAACTTAGAATTCCGGGGCTGCATGTGTGAGTGTGGTAAAACGCTACATAGAGAGCGGTAACAGATCACCTTGTTTTGTCACTCAAGGAACAGTAAAGGTACAGTTCAATGGACCGTGTCTTTAAGTATCTTTCGTTCTCTGTTCGCCCTGAAACTTCTCCCATGTCTTTCTCTGCGTATAGTCTTCTTCTTCCTTGCTCTGTGGCTTCTGTCAGTCTCCTCGAGTGTCGAGAAACATCACGTCGTTAACGGATGAGTTTATAGATTATATCAGTTCTACAGCGTTTAAATGCATGGTGCACTTACATATTATTCTTTTGCGACATCTGCAATTAATAATTTTTTGTTCTACCATTCACGTCAAACCTGCTTGTTGCAACACCCGCGGCAGGCGAAAGATTCCTTTTATTTGAGTCCAGATTTGCTCGGGATCATCTTGTTCCCATTCAGCTGACACACTAATTCAGGCTCCGACTTACTTCTTCGTTGATGAGGGGGGATTTTCCCTTAAACGCACCGTATAAGACTGAAACTTGCAGTTTTCTCACGCAGGTCAGGACAACATAAGATGGATATATATATGGAGCAGGGAGGGCGAACTTAGTTGTAGTGTGATGTGTATATAGAATATGTAATGAAACCGCAAGTTCCACTACCGTTTATACAGGGCGCTCATTAATGATACAGTTAGTTTCCTCGTGAAAGCTTATCGAAGTAAGTACTTCGATTTTTATTTTGCACATCCTGACTACTAAATTTATCAGTTGTCGACGAGTACGACCAATCACAAAGTGTTAGCATATACGTGATATATAACCAAATGAAGTACACGTCGGACTAGGCCCCGTCTACCTCCCTACCTTTTTTTTTCCCTTGATATTGTGTTGTTGTGGGTGGGGGTGCGAGTTAGTGATAATCAAAGAATTTCAGTCTACTGTCTACGCAGCTTATATAGACTTTAAAGACCGAAGATGCGATCTTACGATTTCGAGCATTGACTTACGTAAAGTTTTTGGAACTAAATTGTAGTGATTTGTGAGACATTCTAAAAACAGGCAATGTTGGTGAGACGTTTCGTCTATTCATTGTTTAATTCTGATCTATGACTACTACCGTGAATGATCCTCGCTACGAGAGCGTAAGAGCAGAAGGAAGTGGACTAATCTTGCTTAAAGATAGCCAGAGAAATGCTGCTATGAAATGTCGTATACTATTTTTATCGAGGACTTCGGGACTAGAGAACTGAATGGAGCCCCTGACTTTTATTGTGCTCTCGCTGCACTTGGATGAGACAACTGTGCCTTTCTCGTGACAGGCTCTTGTTGTACAGTATTATTGGTGATCGTTTCATGTGGCGAGTACGGTCTATAAGTTTCCATCTTAGCATATACGCATGTGGGGAGCGGGGGACATTTTAAAGGTGTTGTTACTTTCATGCGGTGTTAATTATATTCAAAACTAGGTAACGTCGAGACTTTAGAGCGGATAGAAAACAGCTCCGAGCAACTTTGCTGACGTGCGCCGTTGGGCCTTTATTTAGTGCAACATGGCTTGTTTAAATAATTCATAGGGGATTCTGTCTCTCGTTGGGACGTTTCCGTCGTCGTCGTCAAAGGAGACGATGTTCTGACTGAATGAGGTAATCCCTTCATCCTCTGCTCTATCGTCGTCGGCGATTCGACACACAAATTCCACTATACCGGTATCTGACACGGATTAGCTAATTAGAGCAGTACGGAGTGTACAGCTGGGTGTCAAAGCGAGTTCAATTTAAATAGATCTGACTCACAGACATGGAATATCTCGCGTGTGCACAAACCGGACTACTACAGACTTTATGGGTGGAAGTTTGTGCGGTTATGTTCTTTTGTGCGAGTATCGCACAAATGCTCAGTACAGAGGTCTGATCTGGAATACACCACCTATCTGGTAGTTTACATCTCTTGCCACCACTGCGAAACATATTCTCCAGACGCTTAGGGCGACACAATGAGAAGTAACTACATCATCGATTGTGTGTAACAGAGTTAGGCCTTTTGAATGCTTCTGACAACATTGAGAGCGAGACGAGTAGGTAAATTCGCTATCTCGTTATTGTCCAATATATTCGTCTCTCGCCTACATTACGTTATGCTATAAATAACTCAGATGACTTATGCCAGCTAAGACGACCTTTTATTGCTGGAGTCCCTCGTGTAGCTTTGAGCTACTGTATATACTTCATAATAGGCATCGTAGTTAGCGGAGGTAGTCAAATAGGACGTCGCATATTGTGGCTATTAGTAAAATACCGAAATGATACATCTTGCGCTCGTTCCCTAATATTCGCTATATCATAGGAGTAATCTTGTCCTCTGGTTTGGTAGACTATTCCCGCGTCGTATCTAGTACAAAGAGTAAGCGATAGTGTATGGGTTCCTTGTATCTCACTCTGTCGTCTCTAGTCTAGCGTCGAACACAACCCACTACTGAGATTTACGATCCCTGAACATGGTAGCTATCATATTGTGAAAAATTGACGCCCACTTTTATTTAGTTGGCTACCAGATTCACAAGAAGTAATATAGTATAATATTGCGAGACCTAGGTAAGATTACTGACCCTGGTGCTTGCCGTTGTCTGAATAGACTTTATATAAGGTAAGTTCGTAGCGGATGGCTTATTCTCATTGGGTCTGTAATAACAATAGATCCATATTATTACACTGTCTGGCTATGAATCGGCTCTGTTTATACCCACACTACGCGTAAAAATTCTTCTCATGAGTTGAGGGGTCTCCTGAAGGGTAGTACTGCATCACGATGTAATGATTAGTTGATCTTCGCTTATGTTCAGTATGATATACACTTAATCATTAATCAGTTACTGAGTCCTGTTAATTTCACACCTACTGCGAAATAAATGTATTTACCTAGAGATATGGGTCTGAAAGGTTACCTTGATTAAACACTGATGTGCTGTGTGTCAATGTAATAGTCTTTGTATGGTCAAATATGCGCAGTGGTTATTCGCCACGGACAGCGCATACCTATACTTCACTCACGGAATGATACCCTCGGACACTTGCGCAACTATCTATCTATATGCTGGCTGCTCGTGTTCTTAGAGCTACTGTAATGTATGACTTACTTGGCCAATAGGCATCGAGTTAAGCGGAGGTCGCAACATAGGACTTAGTAAATGTGTCTATAGATACCTACGCAACTATTGCTCGTCGTTTTTGTAAAATTAGCCTTATTTTTCAATATATATATTAAAAACTTAATAATATAGTCTCTGATGGGTAATCTTGAGTCTACTGTTTGGGTACTTATTCTCAATTTTATATGATCGTACGTACTAGCATAGAGGGCGAGGTTGGGTTCCCTTCTCTCTCTGTCGTCGTCGGCGTCGAACACAACCCACTACGGATTCGCCCGAAGGTAGCTATTAGGAGCCCATTGTTAAGTGGCAGTAGAGTCAGTTATTCTGCGATCGTATGGAATACGCCGGGCTGACTGATAGCTTACTGAGAGAGTACTATGGTTAATAGTATTTACGTTGGCGGATGACTATTCTTGAGGTATGAATTTAAACATAGTTCCATGATCACATCACTTTTGGTGTGTAAAAATTAGCCTTTACTTCTAATTTGTCCTCACACTTAAATAAATGCAATAAATAAGATCTTAATTATTAATCTCAAATTGTGGTTCCTTATCTAAAACTTATATCTTATCACTGAATTGTAGTGTTCTTGTGGACTTTGTTATGATCAATTATTAATCCGGAGTGGATCTGAACCACGGCAGCGAGTACGCATTTAAACTCGTACTTACCGGTAAGCTTGCTCAGCCATACGTGAACTAATTTTTAGAGCTCATTATCTTCATATTTATAGTGACATTCTAGTAGCTCTATCTGATTGTCATATATAGCGCTCTTAGCGGTTAAAAATCCCTAATATTATCATACTAAGCTAGCGTGAACAGTATATTCATGCTCCAGTCTATTTGTCAAATACTTCAAGCCACTTCTAACTATCTAGTCAGTAAAAAAAAATTATAAGCTTCGTATTATTATTTTTCTTATTAATTTATATATATATATATATATTATATATATTTATAAATATATATATATATATATAATATATATAATATTATATTAGTATATATATATATAATATATATATATATTATATATATATAATAAATCATATATATATATATATATCATAAAATGCGTATGATAGTTAATAGGGAATGCTCTAGCGATTATTGAGAGGAGTTAGAGAAAGACAGGTTTTACAGACGACAGTTGGTACTGTTTTGAGATCTTGAATTAATATAAAGAGGTCTGAGTATACATGGACATTAGATGTTATAAGAGTGATGAATTGGACCTAGCTCAAGTAACCCATAGCATGTGAAGACATAAATGGGAATGTCGAGAATCGAGTAGCTAGACATGTTTATGGAGCGATTCGAGCGTAGTGCAGAGAGAGTAGAGTCAATCCGCTCGCCTTATAGGTTATTTAGCTTATATATGGAACATGTTGCATGTGTTGGCGATATCGACGAATGTATTAGGAGTTCATGCGGGGCCTGAGGGACGTCGCTTCTTATCAGTTCACCAGAGACATATAATCGTCTAGAGGAGTAACATGCACACGGGGTAATATTGCTGGCTATAGGATTTGGTTTTAGTACGGTGGGATGAAAAGAGGTACACATGCGTAATTGTGTTGTGAAGTTTGGTAGTCAAGGTTTGGACGTGTGTAGTATAAAGAAGGCTGAAGCGTGAATGTTGTTGAAATTTGATGGGTGTAGGAGGGGGAAGGACCAGGGTGTGAAATATGTTTGGATTGGTGCCACAATTTAATTGGACACAGGTGTCCCGACTTAGAAATATTTTTATTATTATGTTTGAGGGTGAAAAGTGGACCCAGAAGAGATTGTTCTGAGATGCTAGTAGAAAGTTGGAGTGGCAAGGAGCGATTAAGTCTGTTGAATGCCTGCGAAATTAAAGTGGCTCGTAGTGCTCTCACGTCTATTTTCGCGCGCGTTGACTACACTGAGAAGTATGGCTACGGGTACGGTGGGTTGCAAGTTCTACAATTGTCTCAGTTGCTGTGATTAATCTGCTCGCGATGAGGCTCGGACTGACGCGATGCTTATTTGACTCGGTGGGGGCCCGATAAGAGTGGTAGCTATGCTTTGCGCGGGACTGGTGTAGTTGCTCTGTGAAAATCTCTGAGTACTAACAATGAGAATTGCGCATATCGTTAAGAATGGAGCGCGCTAATGTGGGTACGTGAGACTGAGGAGGAATGGGTCTAACACCGATCGAGAACTGTGTGAGGTTTGGGTAAAAATGACAGAGGTAGGATTGGAGAAATGATATGTCGCAACGTAGTCTAGCTAACTAAAGACTCGAGCATAGCGATCGGTATGAGCGCTCGGGTCGAGTATCCTCCTTCGTATCTCAATGCCTTTGCATTCGCTTGAGTTCTCGGGTCTTATGCTCTCTTTCAGTCACACCTGACTAAATCGTGCTAGTACCCTGTATTTTGCTGGGCTTGGGAACGGGGATCAAAGGACTGTTTGTTACGGTGCGCTACGGAAAATCCTATCCACGATTTTCCTATACGGGCGCGACTGTGCATCATCCTTCCTCGTTACTCAGGTCTTGCGCATTTATGGGGGGCCGTCGGGTGTGCTGATCGCGCGGAGTTCTCGTGGAATCTACTGCTACTGCTGCTTACGGTTCAGACGCAGTGGGACGTTTGACTGAGAAAGGAAGGCTACCATCGGACTGAGATTGTAAAAAGAGGGTGTGCCATGTCCTCCGAGTCCCAATATTATCGATCATAGCGATCGGTCTGAGGGTCCGGGTCGAGTATCCCATCCTCGTATCTCAATGCCTTTGCATTCGCGTGAGTTGTCAGTTACTCGTCTCTTTCAGTCACACCTGACACAAATCGTGCTAGTACCCTGTAAATGCTGGGCTTGGGAACGGGGACCAAAGGACTGTTTGTTACGGCGCGCTACGGGCGCGACTGTGCATCATCCTTCCTCGTTACTCAGGTCTTGCGCATTTATGGGGGGCCGTTGGGTGTGCTGATCGCGCGGAGTTCTCGTTTGAATTTTTTTTTTAAAGCTGCTGTTGTTGTTGTTTCTGCTGCTGCTACTACTGTTCGTGAGAGAGCTACAGATACGTGCGAGGTTGACGAGGAGAACACCGAGAGTAAAGTTACAAGTATAACGTCTGGGTAAGAATAGTGGTGTGGATCGACGGTCGTCAGAAGAGTTCGCAAACATAAATGCGGTGCCGGACGGCGACTTGGTATCTCATCCGAATTCCCCCACGACAAACATACCTGATGACTATATGGTTTGAGTGCTTGGTGTTCTCCTGCCGGTCCCAATCTCGTTATAGTGGCCCCTGGCTCACGGGGACGGCGATACAAGGGTATTTTCCCATAACGCTACTTCCTTGGCTGTTAATCAATTGGGTTAAGTCCCGAAAGTACTAACAGGGGGCAAAAGGAAGCTAGCGGGACTGGGTGCCCTCGCCCTCTTCGAGTGTTATGTCGCTATGCGGTGCGGCGGATTATGCACGCATAATATATTTATCTGAAGCTTTCGGTTTTTTGTCCGACTATAGCGCGAAGTAGTGAAAGACTTTGAAGTAGCTGTCTCAGTAGTCTTTGATCAGGTCTACGTGTCACGTATAGATACGGGTTTCAGAGTGCAATGTCGGGAGCGTTTGTTACGAGAATGGTATAAGTACCGCTAAACGCCAATTTCAAGCGGTGACCTGGTACCGTGCATTG
>JABUQX010112277.1:0-19839 GCA_015478945.1 Trachelipus rathkii
CTTAGAATATATAAACGTGTTTCATTTGACTTATCTTATTTTGAAGTAAAGTCGTATAAGTACTGCCTATATATGTAGTGAAAAAAAATATATTGAAATTACTTATAAGTTGAGAAACAGTGATAAAAGATTGATTTCAAACTTGATAGACTTGTAACTCGTTAATAGTGAATTTCTATAATAGTAAATGTTGATAAAGCCAAGTTTATTATATCTACTGCTGTTGTCCTAGACATTCTGGATACGTAAAGGGCCAAGACTCGAGTTTGAATGGGTTCTGCATGAGGATGAGGTTGTTACCTCGGTGTTTAATGTAATAGTAGGGAAACTGGTAAATGGAATAAGGATAGATTAAGGTGCAGTCTTCCGATGGATAATCTTAGGGGTGTATTAGGTGGCGAGAAGAATTGATAAAATGAGGAATGAGCGTGTTAGTGAGCTGTGTGGTGTAAAGAGAGGCGTGAATGAGAGAATAAATGAGAACATATTAAGATGGTTGGTCATTGGAAAGGATGTTGAATAGTCGATGGGTAAGCGGATGATAGTCGGTGTGTGTTGGGTAAGGTTAAAAAGTGGATTTGGAGTTCAGTAAGGAGTTTTCTGAAGGAAAGAAATATGAATTTTGTTCAAGCGAGAAGAATGGTGATGGTGGGCTTTTGTGAGGGTGTATGGTTGTCGCCTGGCCCAGGAAATGAATCCTTGCATTGATGAGAATACACTACTGTGGGGGTACGTCGCTGTGTTGTGAAGCCCTAGGGTGGTTTTTTGGCTGCGACTTGCTCGCACTTAAGGGTATAAGGGGAAAAGGGGAAGGTGTTGGGGCTTTCCTTTCGACTTACGTCATGCTGCTTATTTACTGTAACTTTTATTCTATTATCATGTCCATAGTTTATTCTGTTAACCCTATTTCTCTCTTTCCCAAATCTTGGAGCACCATATGAATGGGATTACCTTATTTATTTATATATATAAATTATATAAACTTATCAGGATTCCAACAATGTTTCCTTTTCCCTATATATATATACTATACTAGGTATATAGGGTATTAAAGCTATTTATATATAGTAGTTACATAATAGTTATATATTTTTTTTATAACATTATAATATCATTATAATATTATTTTTAATTTTATTTTTAATTTTAATTTATTTTATTTAACCATATATTTATTTTTATATATTACGGTATATATATATAAATATACTGTATATAATTATATATATATAGTACACTCGCACTCGCACTACTAGTCATATATATCTATTATATATATATATATATCATATCTATATATATTATCCTATATACCCTATATATATATATACTATATCTATATATATATATATTATATTATATCCTCACCCACCTTCGTTTCCACCCCACACGCACTGGGGTCAAGGTGCGTCGCACTCGCAACGCGAACAAGTAAAAATAGTAGAAGAATATTTGGCGCAATTTGTCGAAAAGAAGCCAGCTTACCTATCTCCCTTATAACCTCTTAGGTGATGAAAATCGCTGCACTGTCAGATAAATAACAATCCTACAGCTTCAACGAAGACGGCGACGGTTACCCTCACTATGGCATCTCGTCAATGTAGGGTTTCAATCCTTGGCCGCAGGTGTTGACCACCATACCCCTCACTTCTATTTTGTGTGCAAGGACGGCTTCATTTCTCGCCTGTGGCAAAACTCACTATTCTCTTTTCCAGGCATTCTTTACTGACTCAATTTTACTTTTTCTTCGGTTTCACCAGGCCGGGCGAGGTTCACAGCACACTCACCACTTATCATTTCATCGCTTTAACACCACTGACGGGATCATCCATCCTTTCCACCGACCAAACATCTCCAAATGAATCTTGTCATCTTCTTTTCCTTCATGTTACTACCTTTCTTCACACACACAACTCCCTAATTTAATGCGATTTTCAATTCACTCATTTTTTATCAATTCTACACCTAACCCGTTCCCCTAAGATACTATAATATTATTAATATATAATATTATATATATATATTATATATATAATATATATATATATATATATATATATTAATTATATATTAGTATAATAATAATTATATTATATATAATAATATATATATATAATATATATATATAAATATATATATATTATATATATAATAATATACTAAATACTATTAATATATATATTTTAATATATATATATATAATATATTATTATATAATAATATTTAATATTAATATATTAAATAATATATATATATAATATATTATTTATATTATATATATATATTAAATAGTTTACTGTACAGGAATCATGGATAATTATGCTTAACTGGAACGGTCAATGTGTGCAGTACGATTTTTAATCAAAACACTACAAAAAATCCCGAAAACAAACGTCTTCTTTGTACATGAAATAACAATAATGAGGGAAATTTCACGAGTATAGTCAATATAATTTCCTTTTCCAAACAACATAAAAGCTGTATTTATGAAGTAAATATTATATGGAGGTGATATTCGGAAAGATAATATTCGGTATTCGGAATGAAATTTTGACTCTCATTCGTTCCGTATTTAACGTCAATATTAAATAGTAGTAGTAAGAAATATGTAGAATTCTTTTTGAAGTCCTCACTACCCCTACCAGTGGGATTTTAGAATATCTATCAAGCGAACCGTCGATTTTGACTGTTATAAATTGGTACAATTATCCTTGACTATAATTGTAGTTGGTAGTTTGCGTAGAATGAAATGGTACTTAGTTTAGTTATATAATCACGGAACATAGGAATAGTTTAATAAAATATTTTCGTGCTTTGTATAGACTATAGATTTTAAACATAGTATAAAAATAAGTTTTTTTTGAATCATAAATTTATAAACATGTCCACAATTAGTGTTGAATATATATATATTATCTATTAATATATAATTATATATATATATATTATATATATATATTATATGTATATATAATTAATATATTAAATAATATTATATATATAATATATATAGTTATTAATATATATATATATATTATATATGATATAATTATATATATATATTATTAATGGGCTTACTGGACTCCTATTTCATGAAATATGCAAGATGAGTTAAGTCACATTTTTTATGTTTAACATTCTTAGATTTAAACGTAAGAAAACGTTATCAGTTTTTACGTAATTAAAACCTTGTAAGATTGCCGGGTACCGTTGCGAGTCTATTAATAAAAGTTAACTCTAAAAAAAATACTGTTAATAAATATATGAGCGCACTACTCAAATAGTTTTAAGTTACAATGATTTTTATTTTTTATTTTCAAGTTTTACGTTAAAGAACGACAAAGCGAATAACAAGAAATTCAGACTTAATTCATGCATAGACTTTCAAATAAAATGGAATTGTTTAAATTTAGCAGTATATATATAGTATATAATATATATATATTATATATATATAAATATATCTATACATATAACAATCACCACTACATATATATAATATATAATATATTATAACAGTACTCAGGGACATATATAGGAAATATATATACTTATATGTATCTGGATATATATATATATAGCCTATATATATATATTAATATATATTATTACTCGTTTAATTTTTTTTGTATTGTTTTCATGTACTTATTTATTAATTTGAATCTCGAATGGTATAACTAGTTTTGAGTAAGAACAACTACAACCTATTGTCAAAACAGATTAAATGAACTAAGACACAAAAATTGAAATTTTAGAATAAATAATATATAAAATACATTTTAAAAATACCCAAAATATAGATAATTAAATAAATAAATATACAAAAAATTTAGCATTTCTTGACCATAAAAAATAAGCAAGAAACGATAAATTTGACACCAGTGCTATAATCATATTGTCGGTTTTCTATAAGAAAACCGACAATGTTTGTAGAAAACAGACCAACTACTAAATATGGGACTGGTCCAAATGGTCGACAGGTCAAATCGTCGACAAGACATCAAAAAAATATTTGAAGATGTTCGAAGCGTCGATAGGAAAAAGGTAGACAACATTTTCTCATAAGGTGTCCAAATAGTCAACACATTAAATCGTAATGATTAAATAGTTGACAGGCATTGATTTAATTTTTTTAAATCGATTAAATTTTATTATTATTATTATTATTATTATTATTATTATTATTATTATTATTATTATTATTATTATTATTATTATTATTATTATTATTATTATTATTATTATTATTATTATTATTATTATTATTATTATTATTATTATTATTATTATTATTATTATTATTATTATTATTATTATTATTATTATTATTATTATTATTATTATTATTATTATTATTATTATTATTATTTTTATTATTGTATTATTCTATTATTGCCTTTTTGTTTTTTTATTTTTTTTGATTGTTGTTGTTGTTGTTGTTGTTGTTGTTGTTGTTGTTGTTGTTGTTGTTGTTGTTGTTGTTGTTGTTGTTATTGTTGGTCTATTATGATTGTTGTTATTGTGTTGTTGTTTGTGTTGTTGTTGTTGTTGTTGTTGTTGTTGTTGTTGTTGTTGTTGTTGTTGTTGTTGTTGTTGTTGTTGTTGTTGTTGTTATTTCCTTTGTTGTTGTGACTGTATGTATTTGAGTATGTATGTCAATATGTAAGTATGTATGTATGTATGTATGTATGTATGTATGTATGTATTTATGTGTATTGTAACTCTGGCTTTTATCATATGTTTCTACAACAAAAATTTTTATTTGTGTGTGTATGTGTATGTGTGTGTATATATATATATATATATATATATCTATATATATATATATATCACCCACCTTCTTTCTCCAGACTGGGGGTAAGATGTGTCACATGCACTGGAACCCGAAAAGTAGTAGAAAAATATGACTCAAGTTGAAAACAAAGCCCAGCCTTTCCGCCTCCTTTATAACTTTAGGTGAGAACTCGTCGCAGTCAGAAAATCCACCCTAAAGCTGCATGGGACTGCGACGAACCCTCACTAGGGCATCTAGTCAATATAGGGGTCATTCATTGGCCCAGATGGGCCACAACCATACCCTCTCACCAAACCCCCCATTCACTTCTATAATGCACCTTTCTTCTCGCCTCTGCCAAACTCCCCTCTCCTCCGAGGAGAAATGAAATGAGGAGTTTCTATGAAATGTACATTCAGGAATAAAATTAAGGTCTAAAACCTTTAGGTGTAAAAATTTTCTTTTTTTTAACGTTTTTATTTCGTAATTTGAGGTGGCATCATAGTATAAAATCTACGAATTTTACGTTCCGTACTAGTATTTAACCCAAAGAATCGTTTTCTACATTATATAATGTTATCATGTTAAACTAGTCTCATTTTTAAACATTTTTATTTTATAATTTCGAACTCTATATAATATGAGCAATTGTTTGAAGTACTTCTCAAAAGAATTCTACGAATTTTACATTCTGTGTTTATATTAAACACATTACTAAATTTTCATTTTCATACATTTTTATTTCATCATTTCGAACCCAACATTAAAAAAGCAAAGGTTTGAGGTGTCCTCTCAGTAGAATTCTAAGAAATTTACATTCAAGATTACTGTTACACCTACGCACCTTTATGTATATGATGCTCTAATGTTAAAATAAATTTTCATTTTTAAATAAACATTTTTCTTCTATAAATTTGAATCCTTCATTAAATATGTTAGTTTTTAAGGTTGTTTCTCTTTAAAATCTTATGAATTTTATATTGCGCGTTAAGGGGAGACTTTATCCTAAAATCACATTTCCTTCAAACCGATAAAAGAAAATGTTTTTTTTTGGGAGGGGGAGGGGAGGAATTTTTTAGTTTTGGCTTCCACAAAATTGGCAATAAAATCTTTAATTTTCAAGATATTTCAATGCTTTTTTGCACTAAAATACTCCAATTTTGTGTAGTAATAAGTTTCATTAACACTTTATTTCAAAATTTATTTTCTAAAAAAATGTTTGGCCAATCTCTGAAAAGTACTTTCAAAATTTTTGAGGGAAAAACAATTAATCACGTACGTGTGACACCACCTTACATTATGCAAAAACATTTAATATGCACGTCAGCCTGTTTATGATTTTTTATATAAGGTTGGTACTAAATTTAAAGGAAATAAAACTGTTCGTTTATTTTTAATGATTTTTTTGTGATCTCATGTAATGAAAAAATGAAGTGTTAGAAAAACACAAATAAACATTTGGAAATATTATTACTTTTTTCAGATGGCTATAAAAAATCTTTATTCTCATATATATATATATATATATATATATATACTAGTATATAAAAAATATATATATATATATATATATATATATATATATATATATATATATATATATATATATATATATATATATATATATATATATATATATATAATGTAATATACTATATATATATATATTATATATAATATATATATAATATATACTATTATATTATAAATTTATATATATATATATAGGTATATATATTTATATATATATATTATATATATATATATATATATATATATATATATATATATATATATATATATATATAATATATATATATATATATATATATATATATATATATTATATATATAAATATAAATTATATATATATATATATATATATATATATATATATAATATATATATATATAATATAATATATATATATAATATATATATATATAATATAATATATATATATATATAATATAATATATATATATATATAATATAATATATATATATATATAATATAATATATATATATATATAATATAATATATATATATATATAATATAATATATATATATATATAATATAATATATATATATATATAATGTAATGGTTCGATCTGAGCGAGTGAATTTTTTCTTCGTTTATTATTGAAAATTTGTCGCAACAAGAATGTTGTGCCTATGTTGGCGTTGTTTGACTTTGGTTGGTTGCTCCTGTAACCATGGAGCACCGCAGCAGAATACCGTGTAGCCCCAGCAGGTGTTCCAACCACCCTCCTGTCGAGTTTCAAAGTAGTGGTATCGAAGCACGAGATTAGAAAACTGTTCCGAGACGCCTTCTTTTTCAAGGGAGGCGGATCGGACTAGTGGTAGAGCCTTCTGTATATAATCCAGCGGCGACGCTGTTATCGATGGTTCGAATCCTGGCACGATTGAAATTTTTCTTAGTCTTATTAATTCAAATTTGTCGCAACAAGCATTTTGTGCCCATTTCGGCATTGTTTGACTTTGGTTGGTGGCTCCTATAACCCAAGAGCACCCCAGCAGAATGTCATATAGCCCCAGAAGTTGTTCCAACCACCCTCCTGTCGATTTAAATAAGTACCGAGTTTCAAAGCAGTGGTATCGAAGCACGAGATTAGAAAATTGTTCCGAGATGCCTTCTTTTTCTGGGGAGGCGGATCGGACTAGTGGCAGAACCTCCTCTACATTGTCTAACGGTGACGCTGTTGTCGATGGTTCGAGTCCTGGCGCGAGTGAAATTTTTCTTCGTCTTATTATTGCAAATTTGTCGCAGCAAGCATGTTGTGCCCATTTCGGCTTTCCTTGACTTTGGTTCGTTGCTCCTGTAACCAAGGAGCACCCCAGCAGAATGCCATGTAGCCCCAGAAGGTGTTCCAACCACCCTCCTGTCGATTTAAATAAGTACCTAGTTTCAAAGCTGTGATATCGAAGCAGGAGATTAGAGAACTGTTCCGAGATGCCTTCGTTTTCAAGGGAAGAGGATCGGACTAGCGGTAGATCCTAACGTACATCGTCTAACGAAGACGCTGTTGTCGATGGTTCGAGTCCTGGTACGAGTGAAATTTTTCTTAGTCTTATTTTTTTGCAAATTTATCGCGAAAAGCATGTTGTGCCCATTTCGGGGTTTCTTGACTTTGGTTGGTTGCTCCTGTAACCCAGGAGCACCATAGCAGAATGCCGTGTACTCCAGCAGGGTTCCCAAGCACCCTTCTGTGGATTTAAATAAGTACCGAGTTTCAAAGTAGTGATATCGAAGCAGGAGATTAGAAAACTGTTCCGAGATGCCTTTTTTTTCGGGGGAGGCTGATCGGACCATTGGTAGAACTTCCTGTATATTGTCTGACGGCGGCCGGCGCTGTTGTCAATGGTTTGAGTCCTGACGCAAGTGAAATTTTTCTTCGTCTTATTATTTCAAATTTGTCATAACAAGCATGTTGTGCACATGCCGGCGTTGCTTGACTTTGGTTGCTTGCTTCTGTAACCCAGGAGAACCTCAGCAGAATGCCGTGTAGCCCCAGTAGGGGTTACAAGCACTATTCTGTGGATGTAAATAAGTATCGAGTTTTAAAGCAGTGATATAGAAGAAGGAGACTTGAAAACTGTTCCAAGATGCCTTCTTTTTCTGGAGAAGCGGATCGGACTAGTGGTAGAGCCTCCTGTACATTATTTAAATGCGATGCTGTTGTCGTTGGTTTGAGTCCTGGAGCGAGTGAGATTTTTCTTCGTCTAATTATATATATATATATAGTATATGATTATAATATATATTATATATATATATATATATATATATATTTATTATATAATATATATATTATATATAATATATATATATATATTTTTCTATATATATATATATATTATATATATATATATATATATATATATATATATTCTTTTTCAAAATGGACCAATTCCATCTTTTGGTAAATATCTCTTACAACCTAAAAGAAATATAATTTATTTTACTCCGGCTCCGGCTCCTGTTCCAGCTCCGGCTCCGGCTCCGGTTCCGGCTCCGACTAAGGTTTCTGCACTGTTTGAAAACTGTTCATTACTTTCAGCCAATAAATTTTTCATGTACAAAACATATTTAAATAATTTTTTGAAAAAATATATATACCTAGTATCCGACTCCGACTCCGGATACTGCTAAAGTTTCTGTACTATTTGAAAGTTGTTTTGCACGTTTCTGGCATAAAAAAATTCTTCTGAAAAAATATTTCTTGAAAAAATTTATACCCAGGATCCGGTTTCAGCTCCTACACCGGCTCCGGCTCCGGCTCCGGCTCCGGCTCGGCTCCGGTTTCTGCACTATTTGAAAATTTTTTAACACGCCTTCTGGCAGTAAATTTTTCACCTAAAAAATATTTCTTGAAAAAATTCATACCCAGGATCTGACTCCGACTCAGGCTTCTGATCCGGATCCGAATAAGGTTTCTTTACTATTTGAAAATTGTTCAGCATATCTTCTGGCGATAAATTTTTCACCTAAAAAATATTTCTTAAAAAAATTCATACCCAGGATCCTTCTCCAGCTCCGGCTCCGGCTCCGGCTTCGGTTTCGACTTTGGCTTCGTCTCCGGATTCGACTAAGGTTTCTGCGCTATTTGAAGATTGTTCACCACCTCTTCTGGCAACAAATTTTTCACCTAAAAAAAATTTTTCGAAAAAATTTCATACTCTGGCTCCGACTCTGCTCCAACTCTGGCTCCGTATCCGTATCCGTATCCGACTAAGGATTTTGGCTTCGTCTCCGGATTCGACTAAAGTTTCTGCGCTATTTGAAGATTGTTCAGCACGTCTTCTGGCAATAAATTTTTCACCTTAAAAAATATTTCTTGAAAAAAATTTATACCTAGGATCCGGCTCCGACTTCGGCTCCGAATCTAGATCAAACTAAGGATTGTGCACTATTTGAAAATTGTTCAGCACTTCTTCTGACAATATATTTCTCACCAAAAAAAATATATCCTGAAAAAAAAAATCATACCCAGGATCCGGCTCTGGCTCCGGCTCCGACTTTCGCTTTGTCTCCGGATCCGACTAAGGTTTCTACACTATTTGAAAATTGTTCAGCACGTCTTCAAGTAATAAGTTTTTCACATAAAAAATGTTTTTCGAAAAAATTTCATACTCCGGCTCCGACTCCGCTCCAACTCAGGCTCCGGATCCGGAACCGACTAAGGATTCTGCACTATTTGAAAATTGTTCAGCACGTCTTCTGACAATATATATCTTTCACCTAAAAAAATATTTCCTGAAAAAAATTCATACCCAAGATCTGGCTCCGGCTGCAGCTCCGGCTTCGACTTCGGCTTCGGCTTCAGATCCGACTAAGGTTTCTGCGCCATTTGAAAATTGTTCAGCACGTTTAAATTTTTCACCTATAAAGATATTTTTCGAAAAAGTTTCCTCCGACTCCGGATCCGGATGCGACTAAGGATTCTATACTATTTGAAAATGGTTCAGCATGTCTTCTGACAATAAATTTTTCAGCTAAAAAAATATTTCCTGAAAAAAAATTCATAACCAGGATCCGGCTCCGGCTAAGGCTCCAGCTCCGGCTTTGGCTTCGATTTCGGCTTCGGCTCAGGATTTGACAAAGGATTCTGCACTATTTAAAAATTGTTCAGCACCTCTGGTAATAAATTTTTCGAAAAAAATTCATACTTCGGCTCCGACTCCGGCTTCGACTCCGACTCCGCTCCGGCTCCGCTCCGGCTCCGCTCCGACTCCAGACCCGGATACGGATCCGGATCCGGATCTGACTAAAGATTCTGCACTATTTGAAAATTGATCAGCACGTCTTGACAATATATTTTCACCAAAATAAATATTTCCTGAAAACAATTCATACCCAGGATCCGGATCCGGCTTCGGCTCCGGCTCCAGCTCCGGCTCCGACTTCGGCTTCGGCTCCGGATCCGACTAAGGTTTCTGCACTATTTGAAAATTGTTCAGCACGTCTTCTGGCAATAAATTTTTCACCTAAAAAAATATTTTTAGAAAAATTTCATACCCTGGCTCAGACTCCATCTCCGGATTCGGATCTGGATCCGACTAAGGATTCTGCATTATTTGAAAATTGTTCAGTACGTTTTCCGGCAATAAGTTTTTCATCTAAAAAAATTATTTCATGAAAAAATTTATACCCAAGATCTGGCTCGGCTCCGGCTCCGGCTCCGGCTCCATTTATTCGACTGAGTAAAATCCGAAGAATGGGTGGGAGGTTGAGAATATGAAAAAAAAAATTAGATTTTCTATAATTATAAATAAAACATTTTTTTTTTAGCTTGAACCTGGAATTGTAAATTTTACTGGAATTGAAGTTTTTTAGTTTGAGACCTCTCTTCATAAATTTCAGTATCTAAAAAAACATTTAGAATAAAACTTTTAGAATTTTTTAGAAGCAAATACATGACGGATGTCGTGATGTAATCAGGAGGAATTTTTCTAATAATCAAGATAATAAAAAAAATGTGAAAATTTTGATTTTGCTTTCAAAAACTACGTGTCTTACGATAAAGTCTCCCTTTAATTAATACTATACCCTAGGTTTAGGTGTATGATGTTACCAGTTACCATGTTAGAAAAAAAAATTTAAACCTTTTAGTTTCATAATTTCGAACCGGCGTTAAATGAACATATGTTTGAGGTGTCTTCTCAGAAGAATTCTGCTAATTTTACATTCAGGATTAATATTAGTGCCTAGGTCCGTTAGATAATTGATATTATCATGTTAAAATAAATTTTCATCTTTAAACATGTTTATTTTTTTTTATTTTCAATCCTACATTTAATAAGCTAGTGTTTGAGGTGACCTCTTAGAAAAATTCTACGATTTTACATTCCGGATTATTATTAAAATCTAGGTCCCAATTGCCTATACGATGTTTACAAGATATAATAAATTTTTATTTTTAAACCATTTTATTTAAAAATTTCGAATCCTACAAGAAATAAAAAAGTTTTTGAGGTATCCAGTCACTATAATTTTACGCAACTTACATTCAAGATTATTATTAAAGCATAGCCCCTGAGAGTAGTATTGCCACAGGTTGAGCGGCCACTTCAGCTCCCAGCGTTCTGCTCGTTCTTATCAGCGTTAGCTGATAAGAACACGTGTTTCTAGATAAGAACACGTGTTTTTAGTGATAAGGTAAAGGATTTGTCATGTTAATTTTTTATTATTGTTATTACTATTATTATTATTATTATTATTATTATTATTATTATTATTAATATTATTATTATTATTATTATTATTATTATTATTATTATTATTATTATTATTATTGTTATTATTATTACGAAGAAACGATTCCCGAAGAGAATCGATTCTGAGTCGAAAACGATTCCTGTAAGGAATCGTTTTTACGCACTGCGACTCCGGCTCCGTCTCCGGCTCCGGCTCCGGCTCTGGCTCCGGCTCCGACTCCGACTTCGGCCTCGATTCTGGTTCCGACTCCGACTGCGCTTCGGGCCAGAGTCGACCACTCTGGTTCAGCCTCTTGAAGTTTTTTTTTATTTTTATAATTCATTATTATTTCTTATCTGTCAATTATATTATTATTATTTATTATTAATTAATTATTATTATTATTATTATATTATAATTAAATTGATTATTAGAAATGATTTTTAGGCTCCGGCTCTGGCTAGCCTCTGAGTCCAAAGTATAATATCTATAGAGGTTGAGTTATCGTATTGGCGTTTAAAATTGTGGAGGAGGGTTAGATGATAACGTAATCTTGTCGTAGACGAGTTTACGTACCCCTTGGGTCCCCCGAAGGGGAGACCCCACCCCTCTAAAAAATTAAAATTGATCATAGAAGACTGAAATTTGGTAGTGTAGAGAGAAAGAGAGAAAGGAGTCTGAATCTGTAGAGTTTGAGTCAGCATATGCTCCGGTGCTGGCTCCGGTGCGGTCTGATAGTAAATATTTGCTATGAATTAGTACAATATTGGTGTTAAAATATATGTTATATAGGGATATAGAAGTTCGAATATGAGTTTTTGAGACTTGCTTGAGCGATGCTGGTTCCGTCGGCTGGGGCCCCGGACCGACGCGTGGCGCGCCCGCAGGCGCATCCGACGGCGCGAAACGACGCGAAAAATGCGCGCCCGCCGATGCGGTCCCGGGAGGTGATGTATTGCTTTAGATACTTGGTTAATACAAAACTATTTTATTCGGTAAGTTAGGTTACGTATATTGTTAAATATTCTATGACTGTGTGAGATTAACAACTGATTTGTTAGAAAATTGATTAGTTTTTAAGATAATTTAACTGTGTTAACGTGACGCATGAATGTGTTAGAAACGTGAGCCTAGGTTAAGTTTTTGTCGAGTAATGTTAGGTTTGCCCGAGATTTTGCTAATGCCTACGTTTTATTCATAGTTCAAGATTGATGTTATACTCGAGACGAAGGACACTTTGATGAATGCAGTAGTAATTCATAGTTCAAGATGCTGGTATCTTTGATAGACTGGTCACTTTGTTGAGGGATTTTGTTAGATAATACGTCTTTACCTGTTGCTGATATGCGGGAAAAGTGGGAACATATCGAGTATTGTATGACCTGTTAGCTACTTTACCTTTGATAAGTAGGGAATTTTCAGAATGTTACAAATTGATTATACCCGCAGGTAAGACGTTGTTAGGTTGCTATTTGTCATTATATTCTTAGTACCAGGTTTATGGTATGTTAGCTTTATTGATAGCTAAAACATTGGTTGCGTAAGAAAAAATTTTATGCTATACTTATAAAAGAACTTATTTTTATGTTATGTTTGTCCAAATGATACTCAAAATATGACTTTGATCAATAGATCAAAAGATCATAGGTTTGGTTAAAACTTTGTTGTGTTTGCAATTATCCGTTGGTGATTATGATATTTATACGAGGATATGATAAATTTTTGTTAAATATTACGAAGTTGATGTAAACATTTGATACCTCAGCATTATATTCGTTGTCTGTATGCTGATTAGACAGGGTTATGCTAAATTTTTACACAAGGTTATGGTAAATTTTGTTAAATATTACGATGTTAATGCAAAATTAACATTGGATATGTTTAGAGATATCGCCTTGAAAAAGAGGGAATAGGTTACGTTTTGCTACGAAAGGTTAGGTGACCTTTACTAGTTGTTAAAGTGCTGGAAGTTATGTTAAAGGTTAGTAGTTTTTATTCGTTACGTATGGTGTTGTTAGGTTTGTCGTTGTACATTATTTTCTTAATTCATATGATGCTATGTTAGCTTTATTAATGTGAAAGCATTGTTATGTTAGCATATATTCTCTGGTTAGTATATAAAGAACTCATTTTTGTGCTATGTTTATCCGAAATGATACTCGAAATGCAACGTAAATCAATAGTGTTAATGTAAAATTAGCTATGACATGAGAGAGACAATGTTTGTAAAAGTGGTGAATAGGGTTACGTTTTTGCTACGCCTGCATGCTATGTTAGACACTTTGCTGTTGTTAACTATTAAACTTTTTCTTGAAAGAGAAGAAACACTTTTTCTCGAAAAATTTGGGTGATAACAAGGATTTATATAAAGGTTCAAATTGTTTAGAGAAAACAATAGTTTATTTACTTTAGAAAAGGGGCGACTGTTCTATTTTATCACTCTTTACGTTGTAGGGAACGGAAGTGCGGTTCTATTGTGTGCAAATTTAGACCTTATCAAGAATAAAATGTTGTTGTTGTTGTTGTTGTTGTTGTTGTTGTTGTTGTTTTGTTGTTGTTGTTGTTGTGTTGTTTGTTTTTATCTATAATATATTTTTTTTTTAATTGATATGGTTCGTTCGTGCGTCGCATTCTTGTTTACCTTTATGCGACTGGTTGATAGATGGGCGCGCGATGCATTTTATGGTTGTGTTGGCAACTGGATTTTCTTCAGCTAGGATATTTTCGCCCCGTAGCTGATACGAATGACATCTACCCCGCAACTCTACGACTTGTTGTTGAGTATCTTCACGAGCGAGATTTCGTTATTTCCAAACAGATGTGTCATTTAATTTAATCGTAAACCGAATGTCGACTGCTACATTGCCTGTGTTCCAGCCAGAGGATCAAATAATAAACACCCTTATTCAGTTGTGTTGATGATGCATCAAGAATTATCGGATAATCGCAGCAGCATGCGGTAGAGATAAGATGTGTAGTTATCCAATGAATAGACGCGAAGATGAAATATGCTATTGGAAAAAACAGCGTAATTGGTTCTAATAGAATAGGACGTTGAGTGCTTCTCATCGCCATGCTGACGATAATTTAAAACCCTTTGATGTACGCGTCGTACTGCGAAATACCCAGTCGAATGTGTGACCTTCATGCGTACGATGTATAGGATTGCACAGTTCGAGTTCGAACATCTGAAAATTTTACAGCATTGCTTAAAATAAAAGACGAATAACATCCCACCTTAACGATGTTGACATAACTGAGGACTTAATACAATATAAGCAAGTTTTGAAACTTCAATAAACTATCGATATTTACACCGAAAACATGTGGTTTCCCGTATAATGCCCTGCATACAGGAGTGCGTTAATAACGTATTCATCTTTGTGATGAGTTTACCTCTCTCTGTATGAGAGAATGAGTGTGTGAATCGACACTAACGGCCGAAAAAATGGATTTTTAAGTGTTGCCTTGGAGAGGCATTTTATACATACATGTCTATCAAAGGGGTGTTGAATCTTTAGAGAGATATATTAGAACTGTAGCCCAAGTTATGTTTGAATCCTAGATGTTCTCTTGCATTAGTGATGATTTAATTATTATTGGTCGAAAGTTAAAGCTTATGTTAGATGTGACTAATTGTTAATGGATAGCCCTGTTTATTTGTCTCTGGGTTGTGTAGTAAGTATGCTATGTAAACACTAGTTTAAGCTTTACAGAGGGAGTAAAGAACTTTGACTTTGCGTTGTCGTTTTACACCGTAGTATTATGGCATGGTTAGGTTAAGGTTATGGATAAATTTTAGGGTTAAATAGATTACTATGCTAATGTTAAAATTAATATTGTCATGTTAGTGATATGTTTTATAAAGTGTGAATGGATTATGTTTTTGGACCCATGCTCTTGTTAGTACTATTTTAGCTGTGATAAGTTTTGGACCTTTTAAATGTTAGCACGTTTATTCTGCCTTAAGATGTGTCAGGTAATTGTCGTTGCTATATTATATTTCTTAGTTCTTTGGGTAATGCCTATAGTTGGCTTTATTAATGTGAAAACTTTGTACAGGTAGCATTAGCTTTCGCCTACTACTGCTATGATAATTAGCACAAGGATGTATGGAGTTAAATTTTTTGCTTAAATATTACGTTGTTACTGTAAAATTAACATTGCTTATGTTATTAGATTATGCCTGACAAAAGTGTGAATTAAGTTACGTTTCTGTATGGAATTTAGTTACTTTTACATATGATTAAGCTATGGAACTTTGTTAATAGTTAACAGTTTATTCCTGTTTATGGGCTTGTCAGGTTTGGTCGCCTGTGGGTTATAATACTTAGTTACAGATGATGCTATGTTAGCTTTATTAATGTGGAAACTTTGTTACGTCAACATAATAATTGATTAATCTTTGTATACAGAACTGATGTTTATGTTTATGTTTATCCATGCGGCTGATTACCGAACTGCTGACCTGAAACAATAGTCAATAGATCAACGATGACGACAGAAGGGTGGCGGGATAGGTTTGTCGTTTGATTTTACTGATTTACTGCTTTAAAGGTATGTAAAAGCTTTGTGTTATGTTATAAAAATTTGACTTGAATCAATAGACATGATACAATAGATCAATAGATCACAAACTGGATAGGAGGGTGCGTTGGATGGTGCCGTTTGATTCTACTAGATTTAGCTGCTTTAGGTATTCTAAAACATGAGCAATATTTTAGTAAAAAAAAATTTGACTTGAATCAGATAGATCAAATAGCATCAAGTAGATCAAGAGATTACAATAGATCAAAGAAGGGTGGTTGGATGGATTGGTTTGATTTACTCGATTTACTGATTAAGGGTATGTAAAAATGTAAGTTTTTACGTTACAAACATGAAAAGCTTAATTTTTTTTAGTAAAAACAATAATTAAATTTAAAAATAAAATAAAATTAATACATTTTTGAAAAAAATTAAGTTGAAAACAGAACACGTTTGCGTTCTAGTACTGGATCGCACATGCGGGACGCGGACGCGCGCGGACGCGCACTTTCGCGTACGTACCGCATCGGCGGGCGCGCCTGCGGGCCCGTTTCGCGTCGGATCGCGCCAGCGGGCGCGCCTACGGGCGCGCACACGCGTCGGCATGGGGCCAGCCGACCGACACTCAGCATCGCCAGAAAGCCACAGTCTCAAACACTATCATATTTCGAGACTCTATATACCCTTTTAAACATATATTTTAACACCATATTGTATTTTTATGTATACAAATATTTACTATCCCAGCACCGCACTGGAGCCAGCACCGGTGCCATTGTCAACTCAAACTCTACAGATTCAGACTCCTTTCTCCTTACTCTATAAGCTAACCAAATTTCAGCCTTCTATTATCAATTTTAGTTTTTTAGAGTGGTGGGGTCTCCCCTTCGGGGGACCCAAGGGGTACGTAAACTCGTCTACGACAAGATTACGTTATCATCTAACCCTCCTCCAAATTTTAACCCAATACGATAAACTCTAACCTATATAGATATATATTGGACTCAAGAGGCTGAGCCAGAGCCGGAGCCTAAAAAAATCAATTTCTAAATTAAAAAGGATGATGATAATAATGAATAATTATAATTAATATAATAATAATAAATAATAATAATAATAAAATTAATAATAATTTAATTAATAATAATAATAATGAATAATAAAAAATAAGAAAAAACTTCAGAGGCTGAACCAGAGTCGGTCGCTCTGGCAGAAGCGGAGTCGGAGTCGGAACCGGAATCGAGGTCGGAGTCTTAGCCGGAGTCGGAGTCGGAGCCGGAGTCGCAGTGCGTAAAAAACGATTCCTTACAGGAATCGTTTTCGACTCAGAATCGATTCCCTTCGGAAGCGATTTCTTTCGTTAATAATAATAATTAATAATAATAATAATAATAAAATAATAATAATGCACAATAATATTATTAAAAAAAAACTTGTCAAGTTCATATATTTCTTCAAAATAATAATAATAATAACAATAATAATAATAATAATAATAATAATAATAATAATAATAATAATAATAATAATAATAATAATAATAATAATAATAATAATAATAATAATAAAAAAAAATTAACATGACAAATCCATTACCTTATCACTAAAAACACGTGTTCTTATCTAGAAACACGTGTTCTGTATCAGTAACGCCTGTGACTGAAAGAACGAGCAGAACGCTATGAGCGTGAATTGCCGACTCAACCTGTGGCCAATACTACTCCGAGAGTAGATTCGTTAATATAATCATCGAATTAATATTAAAGCATAGCTCTTGAGGTAGATGGTGTCACCATGTTAAAATATATTTTCATTTTTAATCATTTTTATTTAATAGTTCCGAATTGTACGCTAAGTTATTAAGTTTTCAAAGTACTTACTTAGTAGAATTCTAAGAACTTTACATTCGGGTTTATAATAATAGCATAGTTCAAAGGTATATAATGTTATGTTAAAATAGTTATATTTTTAACTTTTTATTTCATAATTTCGAATCCTACATTAAATCACCAAGTGTTTAAGGTGTTTTCTCAGCAGAATCTTAAAATTTCACATTTGGGATTAATATTAAATTATGATATCATGTTCAACATTTTTATTTCATAGTTTCGTATCCTACGTCAAATAAGCAAGTGCTTCAGGCGTCTTTTCATTAGAACTCTAGGAATTTTACATTCGAGAATTAATTTTAAGTTTTAAAATAGATTTTTTTTCATTTAAAACATTATCTTTTTCATAATATTGATTATTTTATTGTATAAGCAAGTGATGAAGGTGTCTTCTCAACAGATTTGTTTGAATTTTATATTAGGGCTTAATATTAAGTCCAAACATCCCTTGGGCATATCATGTTATAATTTTAAAAAATATATATTTTAAACTTCAAGCATAGGAGAAGCTTCCGAAGAAAAATAAACCATAGCTACTAACACTACAAGAGCTAAAAATTTCCACAAAGAAGAAAATTAAAGTATTGAGGTGGAATCCAAATAGTTGCCAAGAGTAATAAATTCTTCAAGCAACTTGTACAAATAATAAGGTTAAAGCAGCCCTATAGCTTAAGAGATCCCAAATCCCATCCCTTCTGATATCCCTATTCATCAGTATTGAAGGTAAGTTGAGGTTAATATTATTGTAGTTGGTAGAAATGTTGTTTGAATGTAAATATAACAATGAAAATATCCTAAAAAATAGTTTTTTGTAGCAAAATAATAAAAGGAGCCAAACCCATAAATTGAAGAAAATATATTCATAAATTACTAAAATATTTTATTTCTTATAATTATATTATGTAAATATATATTATGCTTTTCATTTATATTTTTATACATAACCTGTTCATACTTCAGCGATATGTAATAAAAAATGATTTATGAACAGCGTATCACTCATTTTTGATGAAGATCATCATCAAAAATATATATATATATATATATATATATATATATATATATATATATATATATATATATATATATATATATATATATATATATATATATATATAATATATATATTATATATAATATGATATATTTACATTATCAACCATACGCTCACGAGGCAAAGCCCTATTTCAAGGAGGGGTTGTTAAATTCAACAAATATTCAAGCTAACGCAAATTACGCCAGATGAGCAGCAGGACGCGGGCTTTAAAGTGAGGGAGATTAAATTGAGTAGAAAACACAGAAGAATGGAGAGAATTCCACAGAACAGAAAGTGGCAGAAAGAAGGCAGGCACCGCAACAGAACTAGTCTGGAGTTACGTAATATTTCAACACAAAACTTTATGCTGACCGACACAGATTCTCTCT
>JABUQX010112278.1:10000-37500 GCA_015478945.1 Trachelipus rathkii
CCACCACTCACGGGCAGAGCCCTATTTACATGACATGACATGATTATATATATATATATATATATATATATATATTATATATATATATATATATATATATATATATATATAATATATAAATAAATATATATATATATATATATAGTATATATATATATAGTATATATGAAAATGAGATACAAATGTATGTAAAGTACTCACCAATTCAACTACTTGAAAAGAAGATGTATTTTTCTTTCTTTTTCTTCTGCGAACTTATTTATAATATTTTCATACCAGGATGGATGATTTGATAACTTACTTAAAAGTTCTGCTTCTATGGAAAGTAATGCCAAATTTGACAGTCTGCCCTGACTCATCGTGCTTCGGAGGGATGTCTTTATACGATTTAGGCAAGAAAAACTCCTTTCAACAGATGCCGTTGTTGCTGGAATTGTGGCGATCAGACTAAAAAGTCTATAAGATTCAGGAAACACATCTTGTAAATCATTCTCTAGGATGGTTTTTTAAAATAGTTTGAATGTCCTTGTTCCGAAAGAGATTAGCATTTGTTTGGTCATAAATCACGGCTAATTCATTACGCAAAAATGATCTGTCAAAAAAGATACCATATGTGGCCATTAAAGAATCTAAGGGTTCTTCAGGAAACTTGTTTTGGAAGTTAGAGAATTTTGTGGAATTCCCTAACTGTAGGAATTTTAAGGCCGCTAAATTTGAGAATCTTGCCCTCATCTGAATTATGATATTATCAATTATTTCATAAAGGTTTCTCTTATAATGGCTTGACAATACTGATTCTTCTTCGTGAAGTCTATTTCTCGTTGGAGGAGGAGAAATTTCTGTTGCTTCTCTAGTTTTTTCAATATATTTTTCTAATGATTCTTCGTTTCGCATTTCTTGTATAGCTGCTTCACATAAGGTTATTTGATCTATGCACATTTGGATATCTACTGTTTTCTTCTGCAAGAAATTGTATACTAACTCTGTTTTAATAAAAATTTCTTGAAATACAAACAAATAAAATACAAAATTAAATTCAGACAATTTGTTCTTTAATATTTCTGCTTGATGCCTTGTTTTGCCAGACTTGTCGTCCATTTTCATAAGCTCCTTAAAAGCCTCAATTAATTTAACCCTTTCAGAGGAAAGAGCTGTTAAAAGTTTTGCATGTGAATTCCATCGTATAAAACTGTTAGTAGGTATTCGCTTTCCCACAATTTTATCAAGAATTGCAGTTCTTTTTGTTGATTGGTGAAAAAAAAACAGGTATTTCATGCAAGGTGCCAAAAAAGTCATTAACATCTTTAATATTACGGCAACTGTGCTGTAATACAAGATTTAGGCGGTGAGCTAAACAATGTGTGAAAAGAGCATATGGGGCATGGTTACGAATTTGTGCTTGAACTCCATTCAATTCAGATGACATAACGCTAGCCCCATCATAAGTTTGAGCAATAAGTTTCTTACGAAAGTCAAATGGTTCTAATAATTTAATAAGTTCCTCACTAAAACCTGATGCGCTCCTGTTTTCCCCAACCTCAAAAAAAACAAAGAAATGCTCTTTTATGAATCCATTTTCATCAACGAATCTGTAAATAACTGAACATTGTTCGTTCTCGTGTGTGTCGGTTGCTTCATCTACTTGAATTGAAAAGAAAGGAGCATTTATAATACCTTTTTGTATATAATCTTTAATTTCACTTGCAATGCAATCAATAATATCATTTTGAATTGTCTTTGACAAACCAGTAAAAACCCCCAATTTTTCCCAATGAGATTTCATTTCAGTGTCACGTCTTATGATTAAATCAAACATTTCTTTGAAGTTTCCTTGGTTGAAGGAACTTCGACACTCGTCATGACCACGAAATGCAAGTCCTTGTTTACCTAAAAAGCAAGTTATATCGATCAAAAGTTTGAATAATTCTCTATTTTTTTTCACTCTGGCATTGTACTCACTTTTATTTCTTATTGCCTGTTCACTTAATTGCTCCAAAATAGTCATATTTTGTTTACGTAACTGTTGAACGCCAATACTATTTAGAATATGTTCTTTGGAACCCCTATGTCTTTCCAAGCTTCTTGATAAGTTTTTCCAATCTCGAAATCCTTCATCACACCAAACAGTCTTTTTTGCACTAAGCAATAAACAAGGCCAGCAATATAAACCATCTTTTTTCACGCTTCCACATAACCACTTAAAGCGATCATACCACACTCTCTTAAACATTCTAATTTTGTTTTTTTTTGTTTTTACTTATTTTAATGGATTTTATATTTGGAGTTGGACTTGCAGTATTTAAAAGGAGTTTTTTTTCTTCTTCACTACGTCTGGCAAACGGAATGGTTAATAAAGAAACCACAATGTCATTTTCTTTTTCACTATCCATATTTTCAAATTTGCAAAAACATTAAAACAACACCGACACACACACCTGTTTTATAATCTGAGAATCCCTACGCACATCTCGAGCTATATATCAGAAAATATGAATTATCAGATGCCAATTAGTAATATTATTGGCACCAAAATTAGAACCAAAATTAACAAAAATTATAACTAAAGTTATTAAAAATATAATAAATTATGGTATAACTCTCTCTCTCTCTCTCTCTCTCTCTCTCTCTCTCTCTCTCTCTCTCTCTCTCTCTCTCTCTCTCTCTCTCTCTCTCTCTCTCTCTCTCTCTCTCTCTCTCTCTCTCTCTCTCTCTCTCTCTCTCTCTCTCTCTCTCTCTCTCTCTCTCTATATATATATATATATATATATATATATATATATATATATTTTTTTATATAAATTATAGAAATATATATATATATATAATATATATTATTATATATATATAATATTAAGTTTTTTTATTTAATTTAAAAAAATTAGTTTTTTTTATTTTGTTTCAGATATTTAATTTTATTGCAAAGCAGCAACTCAACTTATGAGTAGAGTTGCCAAATTTTGAGAGCAGTTATTTTATGACTTTCGCAAGGAGGCTTTTTGGAAAGGTTTCTCTTACGTTGCCATGACAACCAGTGTTTTTAAAGCATTATAATTAAGCTCTCTAGTAGGCACAAATCGAAATTCCTCCAGTCAATGATTCATATGAAAAATAATGTTTCGGAAGAAAATAAATGATTTTAATGTAAAATTAGCGTCCTTGTATAACATTTTAAACATTATTTTAATAGTAATAAATAGTAATTTGAATTTTTTTATTACATTAGTTGCTTTTATTTTTTACTTTTTATTTATATTTATGAGGAGGCCCGGCCTCCTGTGCTTCCTCTGTAAAGCCGCGCCTGATATATATATATATATATATATATATATATATATATATATATATATATATTATATATATATATATATATATATATATATATATATATATAGTATATATATATATATATATATATATATATATATATATAATATATATATTAATATAAATATAAATTATATAAATCAAATTATATATTATATAATATATTAGAAAAATAAAATATATATTTATAGCATGTTCTATATATATATATATATATATATATATATATATATATATATATATATATAAATTCTGTTTTTAGTGCACTTCTGTTAAAAAAATAAAACAAGATGTAAATTTTAAAAATGTTTGTCAATGGAAGATTGTTAGTACCAAACAGTCATAACCCATCATATAATTAAATGATGTCAATCAGAATATCGTTTGACCAGTGACCCAATCAGACCAATCAGACATTTTATATGAAATAAAATGTTCGACGTCAAGAAGCCAGAAGCATTAACATTATTTTCCATTTATCATGGAAAGATATAGGAACATAAAAATTTGTTGTTTTTCGAAATCTTTCAATTCCTGAAAAGTACAAAAGTATAATCTCAAAATATGAATTTGCAAAAGGCCAACAAGCAATAGAAAGATTTTCAAATTTAATTCAAGTCAAAAAACAAAAGTTTAAAAAACAAAAAACAAATAAAAAGCTTAAAAAAAAAACCGTTGTAAATAAATTAGTAGTATCGGAGTCGGATTTTGTAGCTATTAAGGGAGCTGAGTCGGCAACCTTGATTCTAGACACGAAACGCTGCGTGAGCTTGAAAATAAACAAATAAAAAAAATAAATAAATAAATCAAGTAAAGCATAATAGTCAATATATCGTAATGACTCTGCTGCTTAAAGATAAGTTTTTAAAAGTAAGCAGAAAAAAAAGAACGGAAAGTTTGATATTGATTTATTAATCTTATTTTCTTTCATTTTTAATAATATATATATATATATATATATATATATATAATGATACAAAGAGTACAGCTCTTACTTTTCCAATTATCTTATCAGACAAGTTGAATAGCGTCACCTAGGAGTGTGTTTTGTATTTGTAAAGATTCAATCTATTTGAACTCTTGTGTCTATTCCTGGACTGCATTTTTTATTTTGTTCATTCAAAGTGGATTTGACACTTCCAAACGAGTAAGCTCTCGTTTACGCATGAATTCGCTTCGATTAACAAAGTACATTTGAAAATAAAAAATATATACGCAAGATCAAATATTTGCTCTCATATTCAACTAATTCAGTATAAAAAGTATTTTTACGACTTGTTTTATAGTTTTAGTGAAATTGTTTTCATAGCAATTTTTTTCTAACAATATAAAAGAAAAGGAATTATTTAATAATGAATAATGACATAAAAAAGAATTGAAGGGAAAACTATGGATTTTTTACTTCATTTTCCCCTTTGCTGTTTTTAATTTGACATCAGAACAATTAAAAGCATTTACATTAAATTTAATTCTAATTTTTATTCTAAATTCATATTTTCCCATCATCAGCAACCTACATTTGTTCAATGTAGTTCTCATAAATGCTTCCAATATAATTGGTCATGCTATTGCTTAGCAGCTTATTCGTGCAGATGTTCTAATTTCATTTGTCATCTTTTGGGCATCCTTTAACGTTTCAGATTTAATAGAACATAAATTAGTATTTTCTTTTTACATTCATTGTCATTCCTTCTAGCTTCTATAACTTGACCATCTCCTTTTCTTTTGCTTTACTCTGATAATTAAATCGTAATTTTGTTAGAAACTCATCCAATTGATCATTCTTCTGTCCCTTCATGTTATTGCAAGCATAAATATTTCGTAAATTTCTCTCTCTCTCTCTCTCTCTCTCTTCTCTCTCTCTCTCTCTCTCTCTCTCTCTCTCTCTCTCTCTCTCTCTCTCTCTCTCTCTCTCTCTCTCTTCTATATATATTATATTAATATATATGATAATAATCTATATATATATATATATATCAGTATATTATTATGACTATATATATAACTATATATATATAATATATATAATATATTATATATATATTATATAACTAGATATATATATTATAGATAGTATGTATATATATATATATATTATTATTATATATATACTTATATATATAATTATATTAAGATATATATATATAGTATACTATATACTATATATATATTATATACGACAAATTAGTGTATAGTATATGTGGCTGAAAATTTTAAAATTATATTCAGGTGAATATTTTATCCTAATTTACATTAACTTAGGCATTCATACATAAGAATTTGTGAAAGTACTGATATATATATAAATATATATAAATATATATATATATATATATAGTATATTATATTATAATATATATTATATATATATAATATATATATATAATATATATATATATATATATATATATATATATATATAATGTAATAATTAATATATAATAATATATATATTAATATATATAAGTATAATATTTATTATAATATATATATATATATATATATATATATATAGACTATATATATATATACTATGGGCTATATATATATATTATATATATATTATATATATATAGCATAGTATTTATATATAATATATATATTATATATATATATATATAATATTATATATATATATCAGATAATATATGCTGACGGAAATATATAATATATATATATATATATATAATATATATATATATATAATATTTAATATTCGTCTTGTGTCTCGTCTCTGCATTTGCTGCACGTGTTT
This sequence comes from Trachelipus rathkii, assembly GCA_015478945.1. Taxonomy (NCBI): domain Eukaryota; kingdom Metazoa; phylum Arthropoda; class Malacostraca; order Isopoda; family Trachelipodidae; genus Trachelipus; species Trachelipus rathkii. The sequence goes on from JABUQX010112278.1 coordinate 16,080, forward strand.
GTATCTGCCTTGACATGGCCGATACATTTAAGGTCCTTGTTATATAGTAATATATATATATATATATATATTATATGTATTAATAAGTATATATCTATATAGTATATATATGGTATAAGGGTGGACAACTGACGGCCAAGGTCCACGGCCAGAATGTTGCAAAGCAAATGTTGCCAAAGATCATGGTTCTCGCGAGCAACATTATTGCAAACATTGTTTTTTCAACTTGCAACGGTGTCCAAGGTCTTAGGGTTTTTAAGGTCGATGAGAAACGAATTTAAGTCCTTGAAGACCGACCTTATCCAAGGGTTCTGAGCCCTGAACTTTCAAGAGTTTTTTTAGCCCCAAATAGGGGGCGGAGCCCTCAAAAGGGCTTTTTGGGTCCTCAGCGAAAGTTTATGAAATGATCGATAGATCAATTTTTGAACTGGTTCAATCGATTATCGTGATCGATACCTCCTAACCATCGACTTTCTTTTGTAAATCGTACTTTCTACGGTGCTCTGGTTGCATTTTAGATCACTGAGAGAGAAATAGGTACAGATCGAAAGCCGATAGCAACATTATTGCCAATAAATGTAACATTCGAAATTAATCGCTGATAGTTTGCGCGAGCGCTCGCGGAGCCTTACTACGCCGTTTATTCGATATAGAAGGCGGAATAGAGAATATAGGTAATCTGAACTGTGGAATACTAAATTGTATGTATGGATAAAGGGAATCCGTAGTAAATTGTCAAGTCTGTAACGACGCGGGCGGAGAAGGGGATACTGTATATCTTAGCGAGGGGGTCGCAGCCCCGCCAGCAGCTAAGGTGAAATTAACGCTAGCGCCGCTTGTGGTGTGTGTAGTCGGGTGAGCAAGATTAAGGCTTAACGACTTTCCAATGTCGAGCAGGTCGAGTCTAAGAGGCGAGTAGTTGGTGACCGGTAGGTCATCGGCCTAAGGGGGTGGATTGCCCCTTAGCGCCAAAAGGTCGCAATTCGTCCTGTAAAACGCGCGTTGTTAGGGGCTTAACCGTTTCGAGTAGTTGAAATTTGGGTATGGGTGGGAAAGCATAATGTATGACCTGTAAATTCTGCCGTCTGGAGACGAGATTTACGCTTTCACTCGCGGCGCTCCTCCTTACCATATGGGCGAGCTCTTGCAGTGCACACTAAAAATTAAAAATGATCTTAGAAGCTTGAAACTCAGAAAAGGAGAGACGTCGCGAGGTGAGTAGACCGAGAACACGGAGATGGAGTCCGGATCGGGGAACGAGAGTCCCGAGTATCGAATTGCGCTTTTCGGGGATCCAGGGCCGCCCACGGAAGGGGGGTCCTCCTGAAAAATAAGAAAGAAGAAATGGATTAAATAGAAGAAAGCAGAGAGCACGACAGAGGAGAGAAGGTGAAAGGAGGAAGGAAAAGAGGAGTAGGACAGGCAAGGAGCAGATTCGACTGAGGTCAAGGGAGGGCGGAAAGAACGATGAGAGATACGAATATTCGTAATCGGTATATGTGGCAACAGCGTGCTGGGACGCCGCAGTTCCGTATGCCATCACTGACATAGTAGAAGACATTTGCGTTTAATATACCAAGCGTCATTCTATGTTCTATCCTATAGGAGGCTGCTTCTGTCATTGGGCGATGCTACATGTCGCGGCCAATTGCAATTGCATCTTGCAAAGATGACCCGGTTGTTCTAATGTGAAACTAACATTTCCTATTTCGTCAATATCTCAATTTTCTATTTATGAATCGTTCGAAAACTAATATATGCTTTTTTTTTTTCTAAGGTTGAAGAGCGATACATTTACTTAGTTACCGTATATGCTGAGATTTTTAATGTTTTTTTTTTGCATTTATTAACAACTCTTCTTATTTTTGTTTTTAATTTTATCTTTTTTATTTTTATTTAATTAAGTTTTTCTACTTAATTTATTTTATAGTGCTTATTTATTTATTTTTACACTTTTGTGTTTAATTTTTTTAAATTTTTATTTCATTCTAACTTTTAAATTTTTAGATAGTGTTTTTTATTTTAGATTATATAATTTTATTAGAATTTTATATATAAGTTTTATTTTGGCATATTATGACTTTGGTGTTTATGCTTGCTCATTGATTTTCAATTTTTTTATTTTTTTTTTTTATTTTTATTTAAATTTATTTTCTAACTTTATTAATGGACAAAAGACAAGACCTACAAGCAGCCTTAAACACTACAAATAAAACCTGGATAACATTAAATCAACCGTCCCTACACCTTAATCAGCCACGTATAAGAAACTAACATTGCGCGCAATACGTAGCTATGTGTGGTGTTACTTTGTGTGACGCATACATCTACTCAATTAACGTTATATCGTAACCACCTGACACACTGCAACATTTTACAAAAATTTTCACAACAAGTGGATCATGATCAACGAGATACTTGAATGCAGCGAATATACTCTAACGTATAAGGTTTCCATATCAATAACATGGACTAACATGAACTAAGAAAATAATGTGCAACGACAAACCTGACACACCTTAAGCCCTAATAAACTGCTATCATTAACAAAGTTCCATACTTGGCAACAGTACGCTAAACTAAGCATAGCACACAAAGACGTAAACCTATTCACACTTTTTGCAAGCATAGTCTACTACATAATCAATTGCTGGATTATTTTATCTTCAACAGACCAGTAATGTTAGAGGCAAAAGATTTAACCGTGATAGCCTGATACTAAACATATTGTAAGACGAACTAAGAATATGAATGCTAACAAGACACACACACCACACACACACCACACACACGCACACACAAGCACACACACAAGCACACACACATCTCACATCCCTCTCCACTCAGCACACACACACACATCACACTTTTCTTTTTCTTCAGACACAGCACACACACCACACCACACAGCACACCAGACCAACATTATGCCAATAGTGAAAGATCCTGAAATAAATTTGTTAGGCCTTGATCGTTCTTTTTAGGCTCCGACAACCCAATTTCAGAAAATTTCAACTCGGGAACATGAAAGGATTTTTTATGAAGACATCGGAAAATTCTGAATACTGGTGAAAAAGACTCTTCACCTGTCTACTAACTGGATAAAACGGTCTGGCAACTGCTATCATACAGAGGTAGAATTGGCACACAGCTGTAGTAAGAAAAAAAAACATTCTTTTGGAGGGGGGGAACAATAAGCTGAGTTGATTATAATCAGCGAGCTGACTTTACGCGAGATGAGGATCACTCAAGTTAATCAAAGGGACTCTATAGACGATCAACAGCTTTAAGACTCATTTAGTCAAGATCCTGTTGAATCATTAGCCAGCGTTTTTTTTTTTTTATCATCTCCACAGTGCCAGTTATCTACACACGAGGATTTTTTCAAATCAATACTTATTCAATTAAATATCTCAATTGTTTTTCTTTAATTATAGAAAATTTTTTCGTCATTTAAAAATAACACCTTTGCTAGATCATCAACAGTCTGTACATATATCTATCGAAACGCAAGAGGTAGATTTAAAAACATCATTAAATTATAGAACGTCGACGGGATATGAATGCATATAGAGTATGCACCATGTCTTAAAGGAAAAATTATTCTTTCCAGACGGTGTTAATATACAGACCATAACATCTTGGAGTAATAGAGCTACCTATACGTGAGGCTTGTTATATCATCGCACCCCTATGTCAAAAATGGTAATGTTGTTGTTGGGTTTGTAGTGGATAAATATAAGTTACGATGCTACCTGTTATGAGAATAACTATGTAAAGGCTAATATACTTCTCGGGTAATAAGCTGGCCTGATACCTAAAATGGCAACTGAAAAATTGATTTTTCATTGGCACTACATGCAACAGAAAATACTTCACGATAATATTAATTGTATATCCAGGCTAGTTCTATCGCGAAGTGATAGGAGTGCTGTAATTATCATAGAAGACGGAAAGACCACTATACAGACATAACCGCCCATCTCTGTAGGAGGAAACTTAAAGATGTCAATGGAACGGTCCTATACGCCTATCTAGAAGTTATAGGAGTCATTAGCGAAAATTTCCTCATGACAAGAGATCTTGAAGCACCTCGTTTGAAATGGTTGTGAGTGGAAGTTATTGAAACATATATTACAGAGAACTTTGAACTATCGCGACGTGAGGGCACCCGCATGAGGGTGGGTATATAACTATCACCTTTTGGCGATGCATCTAAGGATCATACCTGACCTGAGGAAATACGTTATGTAGAATATCGCAGTTAAAGCGGGGGACATATAGCTGGACGCAATAGGGGTGAAAAGAGATATGACTTGGACGCCTTGAAGGATCATACATCCAGTCCGCCGTGCGTGATAAGGCTGTCCTTTTATCATCAATAATTATCAAAGTATCCGTAAGCTTACATGTGTATCAGATGTTAGTCTCAAAGGCAAAGGCGGACGAACTGTGACAGGCGGAAGCAGTGCATTCGAGCACCAAATTCTTAGTTTCGGCGAAATCGTATACCTTAGTCAAAGTATCTCGAATCTAGCAGGAAAGGCATCGCGTAATGTGGTTGTGCTTTCAACGGCCGTACGTTTTGTTTATGGAAATATGCTCTGAGAGAATGTGTAAAGATGTCAAGAGATGCTTCATCGTTATTAAAATTGAAATCGAGCAGAAAGCCATTAGCCTAAGAAAAATGTGGTATGGAATATACAGCAGTTCGTTCATAGTAACTGATTTTGATATAAATCGAGAATGTCGCGAAAAATGCCGTATAGTCCGTATTCGGCTCCTGAATAGGTAATGGAGGGTAAAATATACGTTAATAATGCCATCTTAACGAGCAACAGAAATGACCTTTATACATTATGGATCATGAATTCGGAGTAAATCATTACTATGCTATAAAAGAAGATAAAACTAAAGTTAGTTTCGAGAATTACAAAGCATAAGGCGTATACTGACGGTATCTATGTATGCACATACCTCGCGTACACCTTTTCAACAGTAATCGAATATCCGGAGCGGCATAAATTAGACTGTTGAACATTATGGAATGTATAGACAGTGGTTATAATTACCGATAAGGTCAAGGCCTCGTTTGATCATGAATGGTAAATATTCCATGAATGTCGTGGAATGATAATCAGTGGAATTTTTTATATATGCATTTTCTGTTTTAAGAAAAACAGTGCAAGATAATAATACCGTGCGAAGAAATTAAGATGTGCAAACTCTGCTTGTGCATAATAAAGATTGCTATGCGTTCTACGTCGGTCAATTTTCATACACTGATTGCACAAGCTTATGCAGAACATCGCAAAAGTACATTAGATATGACGCCCTAAAGAAGAACGGGAATTTTCATATGGATGCTTCACAATGAAAAAGAAAAATTAAAAATGAAGGAAAGGAGTAAACTGATCCCGGTGGTTAATGACGTGTTAACTAACTGTATCGAGTGACAGGAGTACCAGGAAGATAGAGGATAGTGATGATGAAGGAGACGAACAATAAATAGAAAGTTAGCGTCTATTTTACTGTAAACCAGAATGAGTATGCGACAATGTGTAAACAGATTATAGGAAGGTGAGCTCACGAAATGTATGCTGCAGCATTGTCGGTCTCAAGAACAAGAATACTTGTAAATTAAGACCTCGGAAAAACACCTGTAAATCAGCATTTATAGACTATCGCTGATGGGAGTTTTCAGAGGAACAATCCTAAGATCAAGCAAGTACTTGTTGCTTGGCACGATAATCGGTCGGAAAATTGTGATTCATGCAGTTCGGTATAGTGCATCTTACTGACCCAATCACCGCGAGTCATCAGATTCCTATCAGACAGAAACACCGTTTAAATAACGGCGGTATATCAATACATTTTCAACAATGGATCAGATTGGAAAATATAGACTTCTAGGGATCACAGTTGCCTTTTTCACTTCCAATGTGCATTGAAAAGTAAAAGTGTTACCTAGAATGCATGGGTCTGTGTTATGAAAGAAGACCCTAAACTCCAAGGGTTTTCCTTTCGCCTTACATTTTTAATAACAGTGAAGATGACCACTTGAAAATTGAATAAAAGGGCGGACCTATTCCTGATAAGAAATTCTTCCGAAGTAGATAAAATGTCAACAAATGAAAGAAACAAATTTATGAAAGAGTATCTATACATATAGCTCTCTATAGGCAAAGAATACGATTAGTTTTTGGAGAAGAATGTGAAGAAAGGACTGAGCGTGTACAACAAATGTTCATGATACTCAAGAAAATGTTTTGAGAAGTTTAGAGGTAGTTTCATTAAATGAATTTGATATAGATTTGTCTAGATAAAACAACGAAGTCTCACAACAATTGCATCACATTTCAGTGCTGTTACACTTATAAAATGTGTTTTATGCTGGGAAAAAATCATAATATTCTAAGGTCGGAGCGGAGAACCCTAAACTCACTTTCACCTATGAAGCAATTCACTGGCTTATTGTGGTAATCAAGCAAAATGATGGACAAATGATAGAACTAAGAGGCGATGCCTCGGTCTAACTGGTGGGAGAGAAGGGTATCCAAAAATAGCAACAAGTGGCTTTACCGCACGCACGGGTTGGTTTGTAAAAGGAGGAGTAAACTTGCGTTCCTATTAGCCAGGTTGGTGCATAAAGGCATGGGACATACGAAGACTGCAATAAAGGAAATAGGTACTTGCTCATTGGTGTATCTGGCTGTTGCACCGCTTACATAACGATTCACATGAAACAGAAGAATAGGTTGATTAGGAGCGGGTTTCAATGTAAGTTAAAGCGTGTGTGGGAATGGTGATGAATGGGAAGAGTTGTCAAGAAGACCAAATCAATTCCAAGGATCCATTGATCAATAGCCCTGATTGAAAACCTAAGCATTAGTTGAGACCTATAATTGCAAATGAGCGTCTTAGAAGAGCAATGATGTTTTTAACAACCGAACGCATAATAGACATTCAGTGTTTGGAGGCTCGCACTGGAACCATTCGTTGACATTGACTAACGCCTCCAACTAAAGGCCAGATAGATGCATGTATTGTGACTACATACATCGAGACTTTTATCCTTACTGCTTCAGAACGAATGAATACCCTTGTTAGGCCCACCTCTACAAACTAATAGGCTGATAAAGTACTCCTGAATTGATCATCGTTAACGAAGGTAGTCCAATGATAAATCATTTCGGTAACAGCTTACATTTAAGATCCTTTCCTCTCAAGCTATATACATTCCCAGGTGCCTGCGCTAAACGGCCCAAAAATAACATTAAAAAATTAATTCACTCGTGCAAAATTGTGGTTATGAAGGAAAAGTTGTGGCGAAATGCAAATCGCAGTGATAGAATTGAACGTGCTTATTGAGAGGTGTATACACAACACCGAAATTCAGTTTAGAATGTCGAGATGGGATCAGGCGAAAAATACTATACCAATTTTTGGAAGTTTGGTCGTTTCAAAGAGTAAGGAGTTTTTTATTTGACAGGATATGTGAAACCACTTTTTAAAAAATAAAAACAGAGGCAATCTAAGGACCCCGAAATAAGTATTGCACGAAGTACGATCCTTGATATTCGAGGAAAATCACTTAAAGAGTGTTGTCCCGTGCTGTTCATGAGAAAAGGAATAGGTGTCGAACTGATAATTAACAATATCAAAGAAAAACCAGCTGCAATGACCGGTTCATTGCAAAATTAATGCTCAATTCTCTTGGGAAAATCAGTGCCCAGGTAACTAACGCCTACAAGAGGCGGATGTAGTAATTACCTACAGTGATAAACATGTATGTGGGACCTAATCAGTCGAAAGCCGACAGACTCGAGTCACTATGCTTAATTCCAAATAGAGGGGCTGTACATAATGTTGTGTAAGGCGACATTTGAGTACAAATAAAATGCACTAAGCAGCGAAAGAACGCATATGTCGAGATGCTACCACAATATACATCCTATCGCGATTCGTTCTATACGAAAGCTGCATACTGCACGTTGAATCAAAATATAGCGAGCCTATTAACGAAGCTCAAACTAAAGGGCATTGTCTGCGATACTATCAGACTCTTGTATTTTTGTCGCTAGGAGGGAAAAACGATGAAACGTTATTGAACAGACAGAAAGCTTTTAGGTGAAACTAAGATGAAAGTAGCTGAACATACGGTCTGGGGGCATACGCCGAGTATCTTGGTGTGTAACTTGACCTAAGTCTTATGCTAGTTAGATATACGATCTGCAGATAGGAGAATATACAATATAGTTGAAAGCAAAAGGTCGTACTAATCATACAAGATACAAAGGATAACTATTGTAAATTTTTGAAAAGTTGTTAAAGTCTCTAAACGTATATGTTCGGCTTGCTTCTCGAAAAATAGGAATAAGGGCCCGACGATGAGGTCATTTGTATCACATGATCTCAGGCAACAAACCAATAGATGTGGATACACGTGAAGGCAATGATTCGAATCAATTTGATAATGTTGATTGAAGATGATGTAAGATGAGAGCGATGACGCTGACCTCATAAAAAAACCTGCACGACATAGACGAGTCAACGAGAATCTAATGTGCTAATAGTACACGCGGACAGTTAACAGAGGAGGTTATGTTACGTGGTGTATAAAATTATACGACTCTTGTCAGCCTGGGAATATGGAGGGTGTCAGTATTGTTGCATGCGGTACTGACAATGGTACAGCACAACGCAACCCTGACAAGCCTGAATCATCGCTTAGTTAAAAGACCTTCAGTGTCGGCATACTGCATCATGTATTGGTGTTATATGAGGGCTACAAGAATTCCATTCTAAATCATATTTATAAAGTGAGTTATATCTATGTCTTAATGTTAATCGTTTAATGTTTTTTCCCAATGTAAAATAGTTCTGAATATAAAAATGGATAGATAGATAAAGTTAATTATTGTTTTATTAATCCCTTGCCATAGAAAATCATGTTTCAGTTTCGCGCTGATGTTTTTCCTGAAAGGGGCGGAGCCTAAAAAGAGATAAGACCTAAAATATTTCAGGTTTACTAATTGCCCCTTCGGTGTTGAGAAAGAGGGTGAGGGTGTGGTGTGTGTGTGGTGTGTGTGTTGTGTGTGTGTGATGGTGTGTGGTGTTGGTCGATGTGTGTGTGTTTGTGTCGTGTGTGTGTTGTAGGCATTATTCTTGAGATTCGTGTACCAAGTAGAGTGCGTATGGTTAGCAGTCAGGTATAACAGGACGTTTAGAATCTCTTATTGTCGCTTAATACTTACTCTGTGATTCCAAATGTAATCCAATGCCATTGTATGTTAATGACGAACGTGCTTGAAAAGAAGTGTCGCAATAGGGTATGTACGTTTCTTGCTACTGTAAGCTAGTTACTGTACTGTGTTTGCCTACATTGTCTGAGCAGTAGCAGATAAGTATGGAAAAGCTGTTTGTAAATCGATAGCGAGTTTATTAGAGGCTCTTAAGGTGTGGTCAGAGAGTTGTCGTTGCACATGTATTCTTCTTAGTTCTGTTAGCCTTTTATTGAAGTTGGAAACCTTATTTACGTTAATATAATTCTGCTGATCAGGTTATGATTATTATTCCTCCTGTGTTTGGTGATAGTACAGATTATTTTGCTAAATTGTTGCTGTGTCAAAGGCATTGTGTAGATCATTAACGTTAATAATGGTAATGTATGCCGTACAAAAAATGTAAGAATAGGCCTACGCTTTGGCGCGCAATGTTAAGTTTTCCTTTTCATCTGGTTTAGTTGTGCGGACTTTGTTATAAGGTGAGATTAATCTTTTTTTCTCCTTTTCATTTCGTTCTCTCATATCCTTTGCCATTAATCTAAAAGTCGTGAACAACGTAATTTTAAAATCTAAACAAATTATAAGAACAATCTGATACAAAAATGAAAATATCTAGCGCAGAGTGAAGTACACATCAGTATAAATGCAAATAAAACTTATAATAAAATAATTATAACAAGGTATAGGAATCTAAAAAGGTAGAATTATATAAAAAGAAAGCTTGTCAAACTGGATTTAAAAAAATTAAAAAAATAACTCGATTTACTTTTGCGTTGCTAATCAGAAAATTGATAGATTTTCCCATAGAGAAAATAATTTCAAGAGAAGATAATAAACTAGATAAATAATCATATTTAAAATGTAATAAAATGGTCGTAAATATAAAATGGCAGACTGGCGTATAATTAAAAAAAACTTTAAAAAAATAAAAATAGTAAACGTATATGTATCTTCAACTGTAGATAAACAAGCAATAGTATACTGTAAACATTAAAGCGTGTCATCAATCACAGGAAAATCGAGATTTGAAATAGAAATGTTAGTCTCCTTCAGAACATAGATACAGAAAACACGGTCTTTATCTTTGCAAGATTGCACATGCAATTTTGACGAGTCAGGTACATGCCTAGAACAAGGAAGCGCAGTTATGGCTAAACAGTAATATGATTAGTATTATTAAACGAAATGTTACTACTGTCGCAAACGCACCGGATGCAGCGGAGCTACCGGTCTGCGAGAAACTGCACTAGATAGGATTCTGCCTCCTTCCTCATTCTTCTTGCCTTCTCCTTCCTGGCCTCCTCCTGCCCTTCTTCGCTCCTTCCTCTTCTTCTTATCGTTCCTCTGTTCTTGCAATCCATGCATTTCTCTTTTATTTCTCAGGAGGGGACCCCCTCCGGTGGAGCCTGTGACCCCGAGCCGAACTCGAACTCAAGGACTGCCGTCTCCGAATCCGACTCCGCATCCGGACTCGTTCTCCGACTCCGACTCCTTCAACCTTTCTCTGAGTTTCAAGCTTCTAAGATCATTTGTTTTATATTTTGTGGGTCAGAGTTCCATCCATTTAGATGGAGGGAGGCACGCAGAGAGAAAGTAATCTCAGTCTCCGTAAAGATCTACGTCTCATCGCGTGAGCTGGCACATCCAAGTTGTGCAACTGCCGACTACGTTAAGCCTAACAGGGTTTTCAGGACGAATTTGAACCTGGCGCTCCAGGGGCAGACACCCCCCTTAGGGTGACTTAGTCACCGAAAACAACGCCTGTGACCAGGCTGTGATCGCCTCTCGATTGGAGATCGTTAAGCTCTTAATATTCGTTGCTCACTGACCAACACACACAGGGCGGTAGCGTTATATTTCCCTCGCAATCCATCGTCTGGGGGCGACCCACGCTCCTTATATACATCCTACAGACTTGAAAGTTTACAGTCGGTTTCGTTGCTGTATCCCATAATTAGACTTATATGTCCAGAGTTTCAGAACTAATATCTCTATTCACTTCATATTCGAAAAGGTGCTAGAGGTCCGACAGTCCGCAGCATACTACCTGGGAATTGTGGACAACTTGTTTACGTTAGCATACTATTTCGTCTGGTCTGTAATGATAGATTAAGCCATGTTGTGAGAATTTTAGTTAAATGTTACTGTGTTAGTGTACGAGATTAACTTTCTTAATATGTTAAGCAGTATAATGCCGTATTGAAAAAGTCAAAGTATTAGGTGAATCGTCTTTTGGCAATGACCTGTGTGTTAGTCTTGCTTCACTTGGCTGTGTGAAAGTGTGTACATTTGTTCAATTGTTAACAGTTTATTCGTCGTTTTTACAGGTGTGATAGGCTTTGTTCCTTTGTACATATTTTCCGCCAGTGTCAAGTGTAACGATATGTCTCTAGCCCACGCTGTTATTGCATGTGGAAACTTTGTTACGTTAGCATAGCGCTGGTCAGTATGATAATTAACCATTGTTGTGAGAAATTTTAGTTAAATGTTACTGTGTTATGGTAAAATTACACATCGTTATGGTACTATGGCATAGATAAATGCTTGCCAAAGGTAAGAACTAGGTTAACGTGCCTTTTTCCTGCATGCCATAAATGTTAGTACTTTACTGGTGGTTAAGTGCATGTACTTTTGTTAATGCTGACTTGCCTATATGCCTGTTTGTAAGATGTGTTTATGCGTTTGTTGTTGTTACATTATGTTACCTTAGTGCATTGATTAGTCTATGTTGAGCTATGTCCTTAATTGGAACGCCCTACTTATAATGTGTGAAAGTAATACTCATAATGGTCTTAATATCTAACAAGCACGCGTTGATGGGTAAATTTTTGTAAACTAGTTAACAAGTCTAGTGTAATAATGCAATAACAGCGGATAATAGTTATATGAAAAGTGTAAGTGAGGATTAGCGACTTTTGTGAATGCTATACTTAGTTTAATTTAACTGTTTGCTTAAGTGTGGGACCTTTGTTAGCGGTTACCCATCTTATTATTTCCCTGTATTATATCATATGATCGCTAAGTTTGTCTTTGCTGGGTTATCTATTACATACGGTTCAGGGACTGGATGCTAACGTAAGAACTTTATTAGATGTGAAACTTTGTACGGTTAACATACGCTATTAGGATGTAGGAATGTTTTGTAATAGATACACAGAATATGAATTTTTATTTAAGGGAGGGGGGGGGGGGGGGGGGGGGGGGGGCGGGGGGGGGGGGGGGGGGGGGGGGGGGGGGGGGGGGGGGGGGGGGGGGGGGGGGTGTTTATTCAAAATGATACTCGAAATTTGACTTAATCAATAGATCATTAGATTCACAGATGGCAGTGAGGGAGGTGGGATAAGTGGGTTTGCATTTTAGTGAATTTACTGGCTTTTGGGGTATGTAAACCGTAAATTTGGTAAGTTATAAACATAAACAGCCAAACCAAATTTTTATTTATTTATGTTATTCATATTTGATTTGTTTTTTCTTGATGTTCTGAAACCAATTTATTTTCGAAATCTACAGACCCGTTAACATATATAAGGACACATCAATATTGTATCATTAAACATATTTAATAACTCGGCACCGCACGGGAGCCAGCACCGGGTGGGCAGTTGTTGCAACTCCTACCTCCTCTGAGTCAGACTCTCTTCTATCATTCTTCCTCTTATTCATCCTTCATCCTTCTTCATTCCTCCTTCTACCTCTGTTTTGCACTCTGTGCTTTTTTCTCAGTCAGGACCCCCCTCATTGGGGTCCTAGACACCCTCTACACGGGCTTATAACCCAGGGCATATTGCGAACTCTACGGTCTCAATTAACTAAATTATAAACACACCCAACCTTGTTGTTATAGCCGGCGTAACTGATTTATTTAACTCGAGCCAACGCGCAGTGAGCTAAGCTACCGTGCGGAGCAACTCATCAAGATTCCACAATACCGATGTCTTTCTAGAACGTCAACTCTGATCCTCTCACCAATTTCAGCCTTCTACGAACACTTCGGTTTTTTAATGGGGGTGGGGTCCCTTTGGGGGGGGACCATGGGAAGACGTAATCGCTCGTCTACGCGAAGGTTACCGTCCCATCTAACACCATCTCAAATTTTACTATCACGCATAGCGAGAAACTCTAACTATTACCACTACTACTACTACTATACTGCTGACTCTCCTACTACTAATACTTTTTTACCTCATAACTACTACTGACTACTACTAACTACTATCACTCTACTCTACTAATAAATAATCACTAATAATGACATAATAAAATAATATAATGTGTATTATATATAATAATAAATGACATAATCGATATCATAATTAATAATAGCGATAATATCAAAAAAAACTCCAGAGATAGTACGGAATCGGTTGCGTTACGGTTGAGGTTGCGGTTTCGCCTGAGGATGCGGTTGCGGGTGCGAATGCGGGATATAAGTGCGGCGTGAAGAGACACGCAGAAGGGTTTTACAGAAAACAACTCGAAGGTGATCCCTTCGGATCACTTCTTCGACGTCAATAATATAAATAATAATAATGATGTTTGTGTATGCGCCGCGCGCTCAGTCTGTGTCTGTCAGTCAAACAGACCTTTATCTCGTTTAACTATTGGTTTTTTGGGAGTGAAGCGCTTGTTAGCTAAATCTCATCACAAACATCTGCCAAACGCGCCGCGTAAGCAGATCGCCGTCGCCACCCTCGGGGGTGACCCCCCCTCTTATATAGCACCTACAGACTTGAAAGTTTACAAGATTCGTCCTTATCGCGCATTACATACAATTATATTCCAAGTTTCAGACTAATAGCTCTATTACTTCATATCGAAAAGGGTGGTAGAGGTGGTCAAATGGCTCCATCACTACAGCGAGTAATCGAATGTTTATTATGACATGATTTTTCCTTTGATTACATTTCAGTGCTAAAATATATTAAACCAACCAGAACACACGGAAAGACGATTTAAAATCGATTTAGGGATAATAGCGATCACGAAATCGGATTGGAACCATCAAAAATTATCTATCGATCATTTAAAACCTTCTAGAAACCGAAAAAGCCCCTTTTGAGGGGCTCCGCCGCCTTTTGGGGAGCTACCCGCTTGAGTTCAGGCTCAGAACTCGGAAGTCGGTTTCCAGACCTTAAATTCGCGGTCTCATCGACCTTAAAACCCTAACCCTGACACGTCAAAGCTTGAAAAACCAATGTTGCAAAATGTGCTTGCAAACCATTTGCAACATTGCTGCAACATTCTGGCCGGGACCTTTTGGCCGTCAAGTTGTCCGCCCTATACATTATTAGTTATTATAATATATCATATATATATAAGTAAGGTAATATAGATATATATAGTATATTATATATATATATATATATATTATATATATATATAGTATGTATTAGTATATATACATATATATTATTATTATTATATATAATACTATATATTTATTATATATATATTATATGCGGTGATATATATATATATAGATGATTATATTTATATAATACATTATATATATATGTTAGGTATATAGTAGTAGTATATATAATTAAGGATATATAAGCGTACGTATATGTATATACATACTATATAGATATTATATATATATACTATACTATAATATATATATACTTATTATAGTATATATCTATATATATATATATAAATACTAATAATATAGTTATACATATAATAGGTATTATTAAGTACTAAATAAGTATATATATATTATTTATATTCTATAGTATATATTATTATATATATCTATGTATATAGTCTTCAACTAGTATATAACTATATCAAAGTATAGCTGATATATAGAATGTAGATATATATATACTATATATATTATATATATATATACTATATATTATAATATTATTATATGTATTAATTATTGTTTTAGTACTTATATTAATATATTATATATATAAGTATATATAAGCTAAGTACTTAGCTATTATCAGTAATATATAACGAGTGAATTTATATAAACTATCTTATTCTATAGACATACTAAGTATAATATTAGATAATATATATCGTACTACTAATATATCACTATATTATACTATAGTATATATATATTTTATTATTATATACTATCTATAATAGTAATTTATATATTTTATATCATATATATAATATATATATAGAAATATAGAGTATATTAATTATATATATTGATATATTATATATTATATTGCTATATATATTTAATAATTTATATATATAATATATATATATTATACTTTGTTATTATAATACTATGATGAACCATAATAGCTATAATCACTAGTATATAGGTATATATACATATATTGTAAACAATTGCACTTTTTTAATATTTCTATTTATTTTTTATCGAATCACTTAAATATACAAATGCTGTTAAGATATACTAATATATATAAATATAGTATGTGATATTATATTAATATATTAATATATATTATAGTAATATAGTATAATATATTATCGATATATATATATATAACCATTTCTAGTAATAGTAATATATATATATTAGTTATATATTATATATATATACTAGAGATAATCTGTTAAATATGAGATATATATATATTATATAGTATAATATTGTTATATATTTATATATATCTATACATATATATATAACAAGTCATTTTTTATCTTTAAGTAGTACATATATCAAGAGCATTGTACTCTTCGTGGAGTGATAATATATAGAGTATGGTATAGTATATATTAGTAAGTATATATAATATATAGATAATATTATAATTTATAATTACTTAATTATATAATATGATTATATATATATAGATTAGTATATATAGATATATAATTAGTATATAATATAATGTATACTAATATTTATATATATATTGATAGATAGTATTAACCGGATATGAGTATAATGATTACGAAAGGTACTGTTTGAGTATAGCAATTAGGTATATATTATTAAAATTACTGTATCGTAATATAATATAAAATAATATAATAATAATAATAATATAGCTATATATATATACATGTACTATATAATAGTATATAATATCAGTAGCATAATGTAGTAATATAAAAGTAGTAATACGACGTCTAGTGATAACAGTACTAGTAACATATACACTAAATATATATCCTATATATGTGAATTAAATATACAAGATATATATATATTATATATCTATATATTATCTATATATATATGATTATAATTATATATTTAATTATAATAATATAATGAGCACACTCCTATATATATATATATATTATGTATTATATAAATATATATATATAATCTACTACTATAAATATATATAATATATAATTATATATTATATATATATATATATAGGTATGTACTTATATATAATATATCATATATATAGTAGTCAATGTAAATTATATAATTATATTAATAATATAATACATTACCTATATTATAATATAATTCGAAATTGTTATAATATAAGTAGGTATATTATAATATATACTAGTATATGCGTTATATAAGTCATATATATATATATATATACTCTTATGTTTAAAAGATATCGGTTAGTGAAGATCAATTATATTAGTACCTACTAATATATAATTATTCACTATAATTACCATAATACGAGTAGTATTTATAGCTAATACTACTATATGATAGTAGTGCTATAAATCTAGTGATATTATGTACTATATTATATCGTACTAATAATGCTACGTATGCATATACACTACTATACTATATACCTATATACGTATACTATGGAGTAAGATATTATATATCGTTATTGTATAGTTTCGATAGGAATCTGAGATATGGTACTATATATAATAGTAAGCTATATTAATAGCTGATAACTAGCTATATATTATTAATTTATAATATCTATAATATAAAATAAAACACTGTTACTAAAGGTTAAAAATATTAGGTTAGCATGGTATATACTATTCATATACTGTATAGATATCTATAATATATCTATATAATATAATATATGATTATATAATATATTACTATATATATATACTTATATATATAGATAATTTAAGTATATATATATATAACATAATATTATATATTAATATGATATAATATTATATAAGTATGTACATAATATATACGACTTCAAAGTTACGCAAATGGCAGTGATATATACCATATAACATTAATAAATAAATCTATTATTATATATATATTAGTAGCTATATAGTATATATATATATATATATATGAATATAAGTATACATATACTTATACTATATATATATAAATAAGTATCATTATATATTACTATATATATATATATATGATATAATATATTATATATATATATATAATATATATATATATAATATTATTATAAGTATAATATATTCTTTATATCTTTTATTTAGCCTTCTTTGGTCCTATAGTAATGATTTTCCTTATTTTTGGTCTATATATATTTATATTTAATATATTATATAATATATTTTTATATATATAGTATTACTATATATATATATATATAATATATATATTATATAATATATTATATATATTATCATATAGTATATATATTATTATAGTTCAATATATATTATAAGTAAATATAATAAATCTTAATATAATATATAATATAATAATTAATACTATATATTATATATTATATATACTCAATATATATATAATAATATATATATATATATATATAATATATATATTAATATATTTAATATTAATATATAGTCAATATATATATAATATATAATATAACTATATATACTATAATATTATTATAATATAGATCATATATATATATAATTATAATCTATATATTATATATTATATATATTATATATATATATATAATATATATATATATATATATATTAATATATATTATATATATATAAGTATATTACATGATATCCACCGCCCGGGCCATTGGGCAGGCCCCTTTTCACCCAAAGGAGGGCGGCAAAAATAAATAATAATTAAATAAATTAAAAAAAATTTACAAAAAGAAAAAGCAAAAATAAAAATAATGGAAAGTAAATCCAACCTGTCCCTTGCTGAACGCAATTCCTCAGGTGGAACCGCAGACGCGGGGGACTTAATAGAGAGATTGAATATTCAGGGAAATAGAAGAAGCAGGAAGTTCCACAAAACGATGTAGCTGGAAAAAGAGGTCACCACAACGAGTGATCCTTGGTCTCCAATATTCACATAATTTACATAAGAGAACAAGGCACCTCTTTGTTACGAGGGCGACGCAGTGGTGAGGAATGCGAGAGGTCAATTCTCTCGAGCACCAGCCGTTGTACATACCTATAGAAAAGAGATATTCTCTTGCCTCATACTAGCACTTTCCCTCAGTGGTGGAAGCACGCCCATGTCCAACCTTTTGAAACAAAGAAGCCGCTCTGATCCCCCCCCCCCCTTTCTAACTATCGCCCTATAGCTCTAAAATGTATTCTATCTAAGATCCTTTGAAACGCCTTCTCAACTCTCATTTCTTAGACATCTGGAATTCATTCCTTCTTTCCGATCGCAGTAGGCTTATTCGGCGCTCGAGTCTATTGGTGTATATACCTTCTATCTAACAGATTTATTGTTTTTCCGCCCTTAGGAATTACGGGGAGACTGGTGTGGTGCTTGACAATATCCAAAGCATTTGACCGGTTTGGCACGCGCTCTTCTCCAAGCTCCCCTCCTTTGGGTTTTCTACTTCTCTTTGCTTACTTTATGTCTGCTTTTCTTTCAATCCCATATCGGCTGTTTGTGATGGGCGACTCCTCTTTTCTGTCAATAGTGGGTTCCTCCAGGGTTCCTGTCTTATCTCCTACTTATTTTGCTTTTCATTAAACGATCTTTCTCACCTGCATCTATATCTCTATCCACTCATATGCTGATGACCGACCCTTCATTCTTCACTCATTTCATTCTCTTCCTTTTTTACTTCTAGAGTTGCTCTCGTCTTCAGCTTTCCTAATCTACTCGGCTGATCTGGATAGAATTCCAGGGTGGCGTCGTCTCAACCTTGTGAACCTTTAATTTCTTTAAACTCTACGTTCTACAAATCTCCGCTCTAAGACAACTCTGAAGCTTTCCTATCTCTTTCGACGGTTCTCTCGTCTCTCCTGTTACAATATAAACATCCTTGGCCTTAAACAAACAAAAATGTCTTTGGAAACTCTCACATCACAATGGTTGCTAGGAGCGGCCCTCAAAGAAACTGGGAGTCTGTTTTAGACTGCGAGACTTTTTTTTTCCTCTTCACAGTTACTGCAGTTATACAAGGGTCTCTCACAGCCCTTGTATGGGTACTGCTCTCATATCTGGGGGGCTCAGGTTTCACCCGGCTTTTGGATAGGGTGGAGGCAAAGGCAAAAGACTTTTAACTGTCCTGTACTTTCTCCAGTTCCTTGACCTTTACTTTGCGGCGGCGATTGTTGGTCGCTTTATGCTCTTTTCTATAGGTACCGTAGCGGCAAGGTGCTCGAGGGAACTTTTCCACTCGCGAGCCACCACCTTTAAGACGCCCTCGTAGCACAACGGGGTGCTGTGTCTCGGCACAATGAGTTGTGTTGATATAGCAACTCCCAGACTAGTTTCGCCCTGGCGTTGCTCCTTCTTTCCCTGCCACCTTTGTTCTGTGGAATTCCTTTCCATCTTCTGTGTTTCTACTCATTTAATCTCTCGCTTTAAAGCCCGCGTCTGTTGCTCATGATCTGCGTATTTGCGGTTTAGTTGAATTTTTGTTATGTTTAGCACCCCCTCCTTGATAGGGCTTTGCCCGTGAGCGGTTTGCATTAGTGTAAAAAAAGAATTAAAAAAAAAAAAAAAAAAATAAAAAAAAAAAACGTCAAACGCAGAGAAGGGGGTCAAGGTGAGTAGAAAAATATGGGATGATGTTATAAGCCTCTTAAGCCTTAGCTTCACTCTTCCAAAGGAGGTGGAAAAGAACCACCAATGTGGCGGAACAGTATTCCAATACAGTGCGGCGAATAAGACTTTATATAACCGGAGTATCTGAGCAGAAGAAAAAAAAATTCACCAGGAAGACGCAAATCAGCTTATTTGGAGCTCATTTTAAGCAACCGCTGTGATGTGAGATCTAAAAGACAATTCAATATTTATGTTTAGTAAATAATGTTTTAGTGTTTACGGTAAGACTTAATGCCGTCAAAGGGATAGGCAAAGTTTGAGAGGGCAACTCGCGAACTTTAATAAATTACGATTTTACCCCAGCTGAAAATCGATCCAATCGGCAAGACTGAATCAGAAAGCTGTAGAACGGAAAGGCAACGTCTGATACAACGAGGGCCACAATTGAATGAGTAGAAGAATGAAGAGTTTGAGTCATTCGCCATACGAAGAGTGAAGCACAGTTAAGAATGCAGCTAAAAGATTGTTTGCATGAAAAAGTAGAAATAATAGTGGAGATAAAACTAAAACCTGAGGACACTCACAATTATATAAGAAAGGAGGAAGAGGTTTGCTCCATCAACAAGAGCTGAAATTAAGATTTCGAAAGAAAACTAGCAAGATAAGCATACAGCGAAGTGGGGAATCCAAGAGGAGGCAGCTTTAGAGAGTAGCGCGACCTGCCATACCCTGCCAAGCTTTAGATATGTCAATCGCTACCACACAGCCTCCCATGGTCCTGTAATTGATTTTGTACTATATGTTAAATAATATTTATATTATATATATTATTATATATCTAATACTATATATATGTATTTATATATTATAATATAATATATATATAAATATGATTATAATATTACTATATGATAGTTCCTAGAAATACCACCTATCTTTGTAGCCACTATTATAAATTATACATATAAAATATATAAATATATATAACATATAAATATTAAATATAATAAATATAGTATATAACTATAATTATATATATATATATCTTAGTATATTATATATATATCTTATATAGTACTAGTATATATTACTATATATAATATATATAATCGTCATATATATATATACCATATATATAATATACTAATATATATATTATATATTATATAATATATATATATTCAATAGTCAAATATTTATAGTATAGTATATATATATATATATACTATTTATATATATATATATATTATATCCATATTATACTAATAATATATATATA
>JABUQX010112279.1:0-5000 GCA_015478945.1 Trachelipus rathkii
CGCTCTATAGAAGTGAACAACCTAACGCAAATTTTATAGCTTGTCACCAGATTGAGCACAGACGCAGGCTTTGAAGTGGGGATTGTAATTTATTTTAATTCAGCACGTGTTATTTAACACTAAGAAAACTGTGGAACAACAAGAGGCTTATATCTCGGGTTACCGTTTTTTTCACGCACGTTTTGCTCAAAGGATATTGGGGAATAATCTTATCACTATCACACCCTACTATATTAGTTTTATTTGGATGTTATTAGGTTGAAACTGCATCCCTAAACCTAGAAGATTTTTCCTTTTTTTCGTTTTTGTTCATCAAAGCATTTTCAAACGATTTCAACCTTTTTGATATATGCCTTCCATCATTTTTTTACTACTAAATTTCTTCCACCACACACACACACCACTACACATTCACACAACACACACACTACACACACACACAACACACACTTACACACCACACACGAACACTACACACTACTAATATATATATATATATATATAGTATATATATATAATATATATGATATTATATATTATCTTATATTATATATTATATATATTATATTATATTATATATATCAATTACTATTATATATATTATTTCTATTATATTTATATTTTTAATATTTTATTATATTATTTATTATAAATATCTTATTATATATATATATTATATATTATATATTATATTTATATTATATTTTATATTATATTAATATATATAGTAGATGTAAAACCGATAAGAACAATAATAATACGTATTATTAAATTCAATCCTATTTTAATACGGTTAAATATCAAATCAATTTATCAATGCTTTAAGCACATACACATAAAAAAGAATGATAAAAAAAATTAATAATAGCGTACAAAGTCTTTTACAATATATATAAAATAGAATTAAAATATAAATTTTAATAAAAATAATTAAAGTAATAATTCTGGTGGTCAGAAAACGATGTCTTTAGCCTATAAATTGCAGTCAAATATATTTTTAATTGTTTAATCCCTATTATAAAGGTTCCCGGCTTGGTTTTTACTCATAGCATGGAATAGGTTTTTTTCCCAATTTTTATGTTGAACATTTTTGTCTGACAAAAAATGGGAAAAAAATATTTAAAAGCAGAAGTGGTTTCATGTTATTAATTTTGCAGTAATTATATATATAATATATATATATATATATATATAATTATATCATATATATTATTATTTTATTTATATATATATATATATATATATATATATCATAAATATTATTATATATATATATATAATTATTATATATATATATTTATATGTATTATATTATATACTTATTATATTTATTAGTTAGACATGATAGTTTTAATGTTTTTTTTTTTATTATTATTTTTATATTATATTTATATTATATTATTTATATATTATTCATAAAGTAATATATATATTTTTATATTTTAGTAATTACTATATATATATATTTATATTATTTATATTAGTATATCTATATATATATATAATATTATTGTATATTGTATATTATATATCATATTGATGTCATATTCGGCATAAATTATTCAAGGTTATTTAAAAATATATATATTTGGGAGTATAATTTTAAACTTTATTATAATGAAGTAGTTATGCATCTTCGCGTCTTCATTACTCGAACCGATCGCAGGAGATATCACAAGAGTTCTATAAAACTGGTCCAATATTTTATAAATATTACAAATTAAACTTCAGACTCTATGAAAGAAAAGAGAAACAATAAGATTCTAATGAGATTAAGACGAGTTACATGTTAACAAAGCTCTCGATTCTTTATGGTTTACAACATAGACTTTAGCCCTACTATACTGATAGCTTAAAATGTAGTGATCTCAACCACTCTTTGGGGCGTATAAAGTAGTGGTACATGATTCCTGTAACAGTCGAATGAGCAAACCAACAAAAGCCATAATGCATTGTTTATTTCTACACAAACACAAGCAAGTATGCATATATATATTTCACAATTATATATATATATATATACTTTTTATGTTCGGTTATAGTTCAATATAGTATATATTTTAGTGGAGGTGTTATGGTATGTTTATTTAGTTCATTAATTTTAGTGTTTTTTTATATTTATTTTTATTATATTGAGGTTGTTTTATCTGTATCTTTATATAATTATAGGGGTAGTTAATATGAGTAGTATAGGGTGCCTATTATTTTGTTTTTTATTGGTGTTTGGAAAATATTATATTATTTTTTTTTTATATATATATATATTTTATTATAATTTATTATTATATTAATAATATAAATATTATTATTATTATTTTTTATATTATTATTAAATATTATTATTATTATTATTATTATTATTATTATTATTATTATTATTATTATTATTATTATTATTATTATTATTATTATTATTATTATTATTATTATTATTATTATTATTATTAATGTTACATCAGAAATAAAAGAAACCTGTTTGAAACATAATCCTTTGTTGACAATAGTGTAGAAATTTGGAATCAGGTAGCCTTGCAATGATATTATTTATTTTAATTTTTATTTAATTTGAAGTTAAATTACTTAAATATACAAAAATATTAAAAAATATAAAAAAAACAAAAGAAATCAAAAAAATAAAAAAATAAAGATTTTTTTTATGAAAAAAAATCAAGTAAAAAAATCATTTGATTTTTTTCCATTTGATTTTTTTCGTACCATCCCTGCTTCATACTGACCAACTGTGTCGAAATTTCCAACAATAGACCAGAAATAACTTGAAGTAGCTTCTTTATTTTAAATCCAAATTATGTTTGAATTCAGAATAATTTTACTACTTTCTCACCGAAATATATATTATAATATTATTATTATATATATATATTATATATATATTATATATATATATATATATATATATATATATATAATATTATATATATATATTATATTATATTAATATATATATATATATATATTTATATATATATATATATATATAATATATATATATATATAATATATATGACCTGTTGTTATCAGAGGAATTGTTATTTAATATATTATATTATAATTTATTTACTATTATTTATTTATATATTATAATATATCTATATTTTATTCTATATATTTTATATATATATATATATTTCTATATATATTTTACCTTGTTATTTTTATTTATATTTCTATTATATTTTGTATATTTAGATTATATATTATATCAATGTGCTACTTATATTATATATATATTTTTACTAGTAAGGTCTTAAGATAAACTTCATATTTATTTTAGTGGAAAGTAAATGCATATCACCAGAAAAAAAATATTTCTTCAACATAAGTCTAAAAAATGTCTTAAAAAAATTGATTACCTTCGAGCAACTGTTAACTCTACCTGTATATTATACATTAATACATATTATAAAAATGAAATTTAGAGAGTTTTAATTATTTAGGCTCCTTTTTCGAACTTTATTTTTCGTTTTTCATATTTGTTTATAGGTCATTTAAAATATTTCATATAAGTTTCATTAAAATGGTGCCACTATAATCGATAACGGCCGTCCTATAGACAAATGTTAAAAACTTAAATAATTTATGGAGGTTTTTCATCACATAATTAATAACATTTTTTTAGTGTAATCTTTTACCATCTAAAATTAATATAAATATTACATATTCCGAACTGATCTGTAAGAAAAAATGAAGAAATTAATAAACAACCTGATTCCTATACACTATACTCATTAAATGCGCATATATATTAAATATTATCTTTATATTATATATATATTATATATATTTTTATATATTATATATCTATATTTTATTATAATATATCTATAATATATATTATATTACGTTATGATACTACAGTGATGGATCTAGAGGCAGATCTGGGGGGGATGCAAATGTAACGAAGTAGAAATAATGATGATAACTCATATAATCACAATGTTAATGATGGTTTCATGAGCCGAGGAAGAGTAATATACGAATCCTTTAAAACTATTGGGAAGTAGTGAATATTTTTATTATATATTATATCTAATTATTATCTATATCATTTTTATTATTTATTATTATTAGATGTTATTATTATGTAGTGTATATATCATGTGTTCATTGTGTTATTATGATATAGACAGTATATATTATATAGTACTATAAGTATAAATAGGTAGGTTATTTAAGTGGTGATATGATGGAGTGAAGTCTCTATTATTATATAGGCTATAAATAACCTAAGTGATTATTATTTGGTATAGAGTTATACTTATGTATATATCATATATGTTTATGTAGTAAGCCGGTAGTTATATTAGCGTAGTTGTAGGCGTCATATTTATATTATATAGGAATTAGAATAGTGTGTTTATATATAGGGGTTGGTGTTTATATAGTGTTTAGTGGTTAGGGATTGTCGATATATATGTATTATAGTATCTAACGTATATTTTAATGGAGCTATTACCTATAGTATTATCATATATTTTATATAGAGTTAGGGTGGTTGTGATATCATAGTTTAGATAGGGTTAGTATGTGGAGTGTGCATGTATTGAGGTATTTAGTATACTTTTGTTCTGAACTAATAGAGAACCAAAAAAATATTCTGACCTTCAAAGATAGTTTACGATTTTTTTATACTTGGGACTATATAGCTGTAGGCCTCTAATATTGATTGGTAATAAGGGCGGGCTGTGTGAGGTATATACATATTTTTGTGTTTTGTTGTTGTGTGCCATATGTGCGTTATTTGGTATTTTGGTTTGACGAATATTTGCCTGAAGACAATGGCGAAACTATTTGCTTAAACTAGTTTATTCAAATATGTTCTTTAATAAGTATGTATATGTATAAAGAAATGTTTCTTAAACACACACGTCTATATTATATTAGTAGTATATTTGTTTTAATTTTTTATTTTTGTTTTTTGGTAGTAGGTATTTTATTCATTGAATATAGGTGAGTTGTCGTAGTAATTATAGACTATTAGG
>JABUQX010112279.1:25000-38407 GCA_015478945.1 Trachelipus rathkii
ATATTTTAACAACCAATTTATGAATTAAAGAAGCTGTAAAAATATAAATTATCCTTGAAACACAAGTTGAAGCTGATTATTTTGTTTTCTAATGATTCCAATTTTCTTTAAATGTTTTACGGCTCAACTAAGACCTTTTTCGATGTTGTCATTGTGGTTGCTGTAAGGGTCTCGATAAGAAAATGCTAACACAGTTTTAGCAACGATTTTCGTGGCAAAAAACGATCACGATTTATTACCGAGTTTTGCTTTTGTTTGCAAAACATTGGGATCCCAGCCTGTTGGCGATTGGCGAGCCCGTCGATATGAAAAATAAACAGAAATAAAAAAATAAATAATGGTTTATATTACAAATCAACTATTGTGATGAGTTTTATCGATTTGGAAAGAAATTAGATTTAAAAAATTTGGGATTTTTAATTGGAAATGAAAACATTCCATCAAATCCAAACCCGGCCTACCACGCCGGGCGATTTTTCTTTTTTCATGTTTTTTTTAATTTTTTCCGGTTATAGACGTGATAAAATTCCAACAAGCCCCGGGAAAATCTAGCAACTTTCGACAGATTAAGGAAATTCCCCTTTAACATTTGGGTTATGCCCATTTTCTTAAACGATTTTGCGCCTAGTTGACCCAAAAACGAACCGCAAAACTTCGAGCATTTCTTACGTTTATAAGCACAAATGCAAAAACGAAAAACGTCCTTTACATATTTTGAGCAATTTTAAAAAATTGCGGTTTTAAAAAAAATACTTTTTAAATTCGTTATTTTAAATATTCTTATATAATATGTTTTTAAAAAATCAATTTAATTTGACAATACGATACTATACTATATATATATATATATAATACTATATATATATATATATATAATTATATATATATATATATATATTTATATATATAATATAATATATATATAGTATATATATAGTATATATATATATATTATATATTATATATGGTCGTGTGTTTGTAAGCGGGTTGTATAGTATTAGTAACCCAAGTTACGAGGCAGGCATGCATAGAACTATGTCATTTGTTGTACAAATTTGCAATTTGAGAAGAGAGGGAGCATCGGCGATGGGTGAGAAGAAGAGAGAGAGAGAGAGAGGAGAGAGAGAGAGAAGAGAGGAAGAGAGAGAGTAGAAGAGAAGAGAGAGAGAGAGAGAGGAAGAGAGATGGAGAGTAGAGAGGAGAGAATTGTTTATACAATACATTTGTTAAAATTAAATCAAAATGTATCGCATGCCTGACTCATTTAGGAATTGACTATAAACATATTTCAATTACAATAAATTCTTTTTTTTATTTCCACAAACGAAATTTTTCTTTCTCCCGTGATGAAAATTGATGGAGAATAACATGTCATTATTTAAACGAAATAAATTACTTGGAATTGAAAATTCCCTTCTGTAGGGATTTTAAGAAGTTGAATGTTGGCCGAGTTTGACGAGCTTAAACTTAAAAGAAAGAATTGAAGCATATTCCAAGTAAGAAATAATGATTATAAAATTTTAATTTTACCAACCCATAAACATGAAAATTAAATTGCTAGCTAATTTGGTAGACCTGTGGTTACTTCAATACATGCATGAACCTAAATTGTGAATGTTCCAGTGCTTATGATCATGGTTGAAGGTATACTTGTGTATTTATTTTGATATTATAGACTTATATTGAGAGCGCAGGGACGTACTCTAACTTTAAAGAATATACAATACTTACATAAATATACATACTTAACTGTATTTGCTTATAACAATAATTATTAATATTTTCTTAAATTTATTATATATTATATACTATATATATATATATCACTATATATATATATCTATATATATATATATATATGTAGTATATATATTATAATATTATATTATTAATATATGTATATTAATATTATATATATATTAACTCTATATATATTATATATATATATATAATAATATTATATATATATATATATTATATATATATATTATATCCCAACTCTTAGTAAGTGGGGAAATCTTTAATTTACAACGAAAAGCAACACCAGGGCTTTAGACAACATGGAGAGATCTTTGATTAGACAAGCAATAAACGACGTTTTCGGAACTCGGACTGATTCCATCAAATCAGGCTACAAATATTCAAATAAAAATAGAACCTAGTACAATAAATGAACATAATCTAGTGTTATAAACCTAAAAACCATTGGAAGCAGTTTAATAACTTCAAGATCAAAAAAGCATACATTTGATTTAAATTAAAGGTTTCAACCAGAAAATGTTACCAAAAAAACCAAAAGTAAATTAACAGAATTAGAAAACTCACAAACCCAATCCATGGGGCTAGTATTGAAAATTATATAGATACATTATCAAATGAATAAGTGGTAATTTACAATTATACGAGGGGTAACTGTTTTTCAAAAAATTTCTTATAATGTAATCAGCTTTATTTTATACAGAACGACAACACGATGAGGAGACTCGTTACAATAACTTCACCAAATGAAAATTGTATTACACTCGAAAACATAAAATAAAGGTTGAAGGGTCGGACAAGCACTTTCCCATCTGGGGGAGGTTAAAGCAGAAGTAGTTTAAACGGGCCACTATCGTTGTTGAGGGAGGGTTTGATGTCGGCAATATGTAAAGATTCTAAAATATTTAGGTTGGTTTGTGATTTTGTTTGGGTTAATATGGAAAAATTTGTATGATTGAAAGAATGGTCGTGCGTGTGAGTGTGGTCACGTATAGCGGCGGAGTGTGAAGGGGAATTGAGTATAAGGTTGGTGCGTGTGGAAACACGCTGCTGTGTTCATCCACTCTACGTTGAGTTTGCTCTGTAAAAGTACTAAAACCAACATAAACAAAGGCATCCAGCCCGTTACAATTGAATTTTGTAAAAGTTAACACGAGAAGCGGGCAGGTAACTGGATGGGTGTTTATATATATATATATTATATATATATATTATATATATATATATATAATATTTATATTAATATATATATAATATATAATATATTATATAGTATATAATATATATTATTATTTATATATATAGTATATATATTATATATATATAGTATATATATAATATATAGTATATATATATATATCAGTGGCGGCATCGTGGTCACAATTCTTGAAGTAGGCAAATCAATATATTATATATATTATATATGTATATATATTATAGTATTTAATATATATATATATATATATATAACTGATAGTATATATATATACTTATTATTATATTAATATATATATATAGGGGACCTTACAACACTCAGGAAAACAATTTAGTATTTTTAATGAAACTTAAATCGAATACGATTCAATATCCCCGTATTTATAAAGCTAAGAGCTCAATTTTTTAAAGCGCCCAAATCATTAATTAATTAATATTTAGTAAATAATATGGAAAAGCTTTATTAACTAATTCTTGCTCCACACAGAAACATTCTCACTCATAACAATGAAAATAAAACCTATTGTCTGCCAAGAGGCAAATTAGCTACTAACGCCCCTAAAAGGAAGCCTGACTCAAAGCGAGTATGGCAACTCTCGTGGAAGAATAAGTCCAATGATTCTATATCTGAAAATTATAAAATAAAATAAGTCGGTATAAAGAGATGATCAAAGTTCTTATACAATTAAATAATTGTTAATTGATTATTGTTAAATTATTATGAATTATTAATTAATTATTTCTTTGCTAATCGTAATTTAAATTGGGATTCTTTAAAAAATGACTGCTAATTGATCGGTTGCAAATAATGGAAGTTGCCTATCCCATATAGGAAAAGAACTATTTTCTTTTGACTCAGAGGAAATAAGAGGCTAGCCAATCGCTAATATTAAAAAAAAGGGAATCGAGTGAAATTCTGTCGGCCGGGCGTTTATCAGTGAGCCCTTAAACGAAAATCACCCACACACCACACACACACAACACACGCAGGCACACACACACACACACACACACACACACACACACACACATATAATATATATATTATAGGTATATATCTTATTAGTTTATATATATATATATATATCATATAATATATATATATATATATATAACTGAGTACATCACATGCTTTTTTAATATTTTTTGGTTTCACTAAGGCAAGTAGGCGTTGCCTACTCTGCCTACCCCAAAAGCTGGCCTGCACTAGATATAGTATACTGTGGTTATTAGAGTACTATCGTATCTGATTAATAAATATATGATATAGCTTTTGGTATATCGACTATCATATCTATATAATAGTATATATATAATATATATATATATATATTAATATAATATATGATTATATATATATATATATATTATATATATATATATATATATATATATATATATATATATATATATATATATATATATATACGAGTATATCCTGCTAACAAACATTTAAGACAAAATTTAAAAGGAGTTCAGAGTTCAAGAATGACATGAAGCTTCATCCTAATATGATTTCAATGTTTATAAGATTAAAATTCGGTGTTTTGTCAATGTGTTTGGGGCAAAAAAACAAAACCTGCTTCAAATTCAATTTCCTGTTTGACCTTTTACAAAAGAAGAGAGAACCAGGAGTCATTGAAATGTTTTTTTTTGGCTTTTAAATATCATCATTGGGACGAACTAAGGCAAATCACGAAGAGATTCCATTAACATTTGGATTGCAGATTGTTATTATCAAATTTTTCATTATTTATTACAGGAATTAATTATTAATTACAGTGATTTTTGAATTTAAGTGCTTATTGAAGGAATTTTTTAACACTTCTTTCCACATTACTAAGCGCCATTTTTATTTGCTTTGGAAATGTAATAATTTTGGATGGGAATTTTTTTTGTTATTATTATTATTGCTGAAGATAATAATAATAATAATAATAATAATAATAATAATAATAATAATAATAATAATAATAATAATAATAATAATAATAATAATAATAATAATAATAATAATAATAATAATAAATATTAATAATAATAATAGTAATAATATATAATAATAATAAATAACTAATAATAATAATAATAAATATATAATAATAAATAAATAATAATAATAATTATAATAAAATAATAATAATAATATAATAATAGATAATAATAATAATATAATAAATAATATTAATAATAATAATAATAATAAAATAATATAATAATAATAATAATAATAATAATAATAATAATAATAATAATAATAATAATACCATTATTATTTGGTTACTTATATACAATTAATTAAAGTTCTTATATTATTAAATACAAACCTATATATATATCTATCTATCTATCTATCTATCTATCTTATCTATCTATCTATCCCTATCTATCTATCTATCTATGCTATCTATCTATCTATGCTATCTAATCTATCTATCTATCTATCGATCTATTCTTCTATCTCTATCTATACTATCTTTTCTATTTTGGGTTTATAATTCAAGTATTCGAATCCCTTATAAAAATTAATGCATGATAGATTATTTTTCACAATCTTGTGTTACTAAACCCTTGAATATATATGATTTGGTTACATTAAAAGAAATGGAACTAAGAAAGTTAAATTTGTAAATTGGGAAGCTTATCGATAGATTGACTATTAATGCCATATAAACGAAAAATTAATATATTTTAATGTAACTGTAAATTTGCAAATTGTTGTTTTTTTGTTTTGTAATAATTATATAATTGTGAAAGAATTCTAGCCATTTATTTGGTATAAATTCTATGAATTTTTTTAATGCAATATGCTTCTCATTGCTGGCCAAAGGTTTGCCTTGGGGTAAAAATAAAAAGTGTTCCTTGTTCAAATGATTCGGTAAGACCAGTTTTTGCTGAATGCCTGAAGACAAATTTATTCGTTGGAAAGCAAATGAAGAGGGATAAGAAGGTATTTTTAGTAGATCGATATGCGTAGAACAGGGGCGAAAATTAAATTATGAATTAAAATTTCAAGAATATTAAATAAATAATTACGGATACAGAAAATTAATAGATATTATTAAAAATAAAAAAGAAATAAAAAGTTTTATGAATCAAATTATCAAGAATAATAAAAGGCAGAATTATCGAGCAATAATTGAAAATGAACCTGACGACAAGTAAAATAGTCGTGAAATTTCTCGGACGAATATAAAAAGATACTCGACGATAAGTTTTCTCAATCGGACGAAAGTTTTCAGACGAAATTGGTATATTGGACAGAGTATTATGATATGTTCAAATGCAAAGAAAATTTCGTAATTTAATCAAAATATGAAAGCATCATTGGGTTTCCAATAGTTGAGTATATATATTGTTTGCATTAAATTTGAAAAGGAAGAACTCGATACAATAAATAACTAGATTTTTTCAGCGCGCCGTGTGATGCGCATTACTACGTTCCCCTATTAAAATTTCAGAGGAAACAATTATTCCAGTTATTAAGATTTAAATATGAAGATTTAAAATAATATATAAACCAATTAGAGATCTGTTAAGATTTCCTCTACAATATTTTTCAAAGGTAGTGACTTGTTATATATTAAAATAGAATGGAGAAAATTAATGTGGTCCTCAATGTCTTTTGGGGTTTAATAATGTGGTCCTCAATGGTATTATGTGGTCCTCAATGATAGACTTTTGGTTTCAGAAAAAAATATTCTACAGCACCTGCGGCTTTTACGCTTAAGAGAAACAATTTTCCAAACGATATTCTAAATAAAAAGTTCTACCGATCCATGCAGCCTCTTTGGATTGAACTAAAGTAGCTGTTTCCTGACGATTACTTTACCCATGGATCCCCCCTAAATATTTCTTGCTTTTCTGCGGACAACCTTTAAATATTATTCACGTCTCGTGGACCACTACAATTAATTAATTTAAGAAAAGATAAAGTAAAAGTAAAATTTTATTTAAAAGGTTTCTCTTGAAGGGTCTTCTAATGTTTTTGAAGAGAAGGGAACATAATTATGTTCATATAGTTTTTGTAAAAAAAAATTAAATTTATCTAGAAAATGCGCGATTTAGGCTATATTTTAATGCAATAAATGTCCGAAACACGATTTTTTGAAAAAAAACAAGTTTTAACACCAATTGAAAGCAAGGGAAATTTGTTAACGTTTCCTTTTCATTCATTTATTCTTTTTTTATTTTAACTGCCAAAAAATCTTAGCCTTTCTGTCAAGTTTTCGCGGACCTCCGCTGGGGGTCAAGCACAAAAGATTAAGAAACTATCTTACTAAAGCATTTGAATAAAGTGAAATCCTAAAAAATTCTGTTTTAGAAGTTGAGTGACATCAATGGTTCCAAATAGTCTTTTTAATTAATTAAGTTGAATAATATAATAATAATCATCGACCTGTATAAACTATTATAATTGCTTTTCTGAATTTTGTGATTAATAATTGTGTGAGGCAGAGAAAAACCTATCTCCTCTCCTACTTTGCTTATATTTTAAAGAATTTATTGATGAAATTTCATATATTGTAAGAAAAGTAATGCAGTTTTTTAAATCCAAACTGGCCTTTATGTTTTAATTTTATTATGGGATGCGGACGACTTTTGTTCTACTATCGCTCATCAATTAAGTGATTTGTAAGGTTTTATTAAAATAATGCTTGGAGACCAATGACAAACTCTCTGTTTAAAGATCAACCATAATAAAAGCGTAGCGGTGAAATTATTTAGAGGAGATTACAATATGAAGAAATACGAAAATACGAGATAGAATTTGTATGATCAAACGGTACTATGAAAACTATGAACGAAGCGAAATATCTTGTTTTTAGAAATTCAATCGATAATAAATACTATATATATATAGTATATTATATATATATATATATATAGTATATAGTCTATTATTAGGTATATACAGTAGATAATATATCATCATAAACATATATGATAAAGTAAGTAAAAGTATAAGTTATATATATATATTAAATATATATATACATATATATTATATAGTATATATATATATATATATATATACTATGATATATATATATATATATACTATATATACTATAATATATATATATATATATTATATAGTATAATATATATATAAGATATTATTATATATATCCTACTTTAGAAATTAAAAGCGATTTATTTTATAGTGAATTTGTCATTTTTGAAGTTATTTCATAAAATTCATGAATTTATTCTTTCCAAATTTATTCTTAAACTTCAAAATATTTCTTGTAACTTGGTTGAAGTTTTATTCTTAATCCATTTCTATGCGTAGTCGATTTCGTGGACAAATTAGAGAATAGTAGCCAAGATTTAACAGTTTTGGCAAGATGGTATCATAAAACTATGTAAATATACATGTAAAAGTATTCACACAAACGAGGTAATCACACAAAATACGTGCTAGTCCAATTTTTGTTCTTAATGTTTTAAGGTATTATATTAAATGTATTCTAGAAGATAATATTTTGCTGTACTCAAAATTATTACTAAATCTTTAATCCTAGCACAGTTTGTAAGAAAAGGAATAAATTTGGTGGCTCATGAGAACGATTATTAGCTTAGAATAAATAAGACAAAAAAGTTTTGAATTTCGTCTATGGGTTCTTAGATGTCCCTCAGAATGAATTAGGTGGTTTAAAAGCTATAATATGATATGTTCAGACAAGAGAGAAGAACTCTCTCGAGATATATTATGTACATTGTGAATTACTATATTTTATCTTGCTCTTGGACGTGTAATTTATTATTTAAGTTGTTTTAATGTATTTTTTTTGTTTTGTTTTACGTTCTATGCTTATCGAGATAAAGATTTAAATATCTATGCTTCATCTATCTAATCTATCTAATCTATCTATCTATCTATCTATCTATCTATCTATGCTATCTATCTATCTATCTATCTATCAATCTATCTATCTATCTATTATTATCTATCTAGTATCTATCTATCTATTCTGATTCTATCTATTCTATCTAGTTCTATCTATCTTAAATCCTATCATATCAATCTATCTAATCTATCTATCTATCCATCTAATCTATCTATCTATCTTCTAATCTATCTATCCTATCTATCCTATCTATCTAATCTATCTATCATCTATCTATCTATCCTTATCTATTCTATCTATCTATTCTATCTATCTATCTCTCTCATCTCTCTTCTCTCTCTAATATATATTATGTATATATATATATATATATATATATATATATATTATATAAAATATATATATATATATATATATAAATAAATAAATATATATATATATATTATATATATAAATAAGTACTATAGCTTATATATATATATACCCAGATAATATAAGGTGTTTCTACATGAATGAATAATATTCCAATAGATTATTAATGAATTATAAATTAAATACAAAACATATACACAATGTCGGGGAAAAATAATTAAAATAATTAATTATGCAAATTAATTAAATAAAAAAAATTATTTCTCTAATTTACCAAAAAAAAAAAAAAACAAAAAAAAAGACAAAAAAATATAAAATTTTTAGTTTTTTAAATTGTAAAAGTAAAATACAAAATTTGTAATAAAATGAAATTTAGAATAATAAGGAACTTATTTATTTATTTATTTATTTATTTATTTATTTATTTATTTATTTATTTTATTTATTATTCATAGTTATCTATTTATTTATTTATTTATTTATTAGGTAGTTTGTCTGTCAACGCATCCTAGCATTCAGATTTTAGGATTCAAAAAAATAAATAAAATAAATAAATACATAAATAAATGAAATATAATAATACAATATTGGCTACGGAATTTTAACTGTATTTTTTTTAGAATAGTTTCGTATTGTGATCAAGGTTTAAATAAACAAGTTTTTTGTTGTTTTTTGATATTTTTTTGGGTGTCTTATGGTGATAACTGATTTGTGTGAATATGTATGTGTGAATATGTGTGTGTGTGTGTGTGTGTGTGTGTGTGTGTGTGTGTGTGTGTGTGTGTGTGTGTTTGCGCGTGTATGGTGCAATGTGTTTTGATAATAGGATGGAATCTTTTTCCCATGAATATCGGATAAATATTTTTAGACCATGAACTATATATATAATCTTTATATATATAATATATATATTTATATATATATATATATATGAATATATATTATATATATATTATATATATATATTAAATATATATATAATATATATATATATATATATATATATATACTATATAATTATATATATATGTATATATATATATATATATATAGTATATTATATTATATAATATATATATATATATATATATAATATAATAATTACTATATATATATATAATATAATAATATATATAGTAGTATATTACTATATACTATATACTTATTATATATCAATTTGTAATATTGGAATGGGGTCTGAAGAACTCGAGGTGGCGGAATGGCAGGAGGAATTGGTGTATATAGAATAGTGAGGAATAGGAGACTGAAGTGGATGAGGAGTGCCTACCTATTATAATTGGATGATTTGTTTCTGAGTATGGCGAATATGAACACACGTTTGACGAGTATTGAGGTGAGGAGATTTAGACGAGCGACGGTGTGTAAAAGAGCAGGGGCTGAAGTAAACGTGGATAAGAGTATAAGATTATGGGGGTGAGTGAGGACAGTCCTCAGTGTGAAAGTTTATTTTAGATGGTGAGGCAAGCTAGAAAAGTGGTCTGCGTTTAAAATATTTAGGGTATAATGTTGGA
Source organism: Trachelipus rathkii (assembly GCA_015478945.1). Taxonomy (NCBI): domain Eukaryota; kingdom Metazoa; phylum Arthropoda; class Malacostraca; order Isopoda; family Trachelipodidae; genus Trachelipus; species Trachelipus rathkii. The sequence continues at coordinate 35,733 of JABUQX010112279.1, forward strand.
TAAATCTGCGGATCAGGTCTCGACAGCTCCGGCGGTGAGGACGAGAAGGGAACGGTAAGCGATGCAGGAGGTGTGGGTAGTGAGGAAATGTTGTGAATGGGCAGGGAGGATGGCCTGGTGAGTGCTCATTAAAACGGGGTTTTTGGGGTTGGAATGTAAAGGGAACTAAGGTCTTGGAGTTGTGCTAGCTATTCTTACATAAGCGTATGTTTGGTTACCTGTGTATTGTATAGTATGTGAGACTGAATGGTCCTGGATAAAGAAGTATGAGATCTAAAAGTCAATGTGTTTTAGGAATGAGACACTAAGATTCATTAGGGGGTGTGCTTAGTCGTGAGAAGAATTGAAGAAACTGAGGAATTGGCTAACTCTATTTAGAGAGTATATGTTGGTTGTGGGTGTGAAGAAAGGGGTAAATGAGAGAATACATGAAAAGTAATGTATAATGATGGTTTGGTCATATGGAGGGGATACATGATAGTCGGTTGGTTAAGGCGGATGTAAAGTGGAGAGTGTGTTGGGAAGCCACCGACTGGGAGACGAAGAAAAAGTGGATTGAGGTCAGTAAACGAATGTTTTGATGACAAGGAGAGAAATGTGGAGTTTGGTGGCGAGGCCGAGAAGAAGAGGTGTGGAACAGGAGTGAATGGGCGCGGGGATTTTTGTGAGGGGATAGGTCTGAGGCCCTACAAAGGCCAGGGGATGAAACCCTTACATTGACGATCTAGCATAGTGAGGGTCCATCGCTGTCCCGCATGAAGCTTTAGGGTGGATTTTCTGAACTGCGATGAGTTCTCAACTAAATTAATGGTACTTGGGATTCGAAACCGGAGAGCTTTAAAACTATGCTTGAAACTTTTTCTTTATCTGGGAAAGATGGATTGGCTTAAGTGGATAAAGCTGCTCGGCTTGGCTGTTTCAACTTCAGCGCGCGGGAGTCTTCAAGCGTTCGTAGTGCCTGCTAGAGGGAAGAGTAAAATCTCGCTGTGACTCCATTAAGGCTGGGCTTTCTTTTCGACTTGTGTCAATGTTCTTTACTGTTCTTTTCTTTCCGATGCCTCGTCACGCACCTTTACCCCATTCTTGGGAAATAAGAAGGAAGAATACAGAGGGATATTTCATTTATTATATTATATTTACTATATATACTATATTATATATATATATATATGATATATATATATTATATATATATATATATATATATATATATATATGTTTATATTTTTATATATATCTAATTAGTATAAAAAATATAAATATATATATAGATATATATATATATAATTAATATATATATATATATATATATAATATTATATATAGTATATAATATATCCACACACTTATATATATATTATATATGATATAAATACTAAATATTTATATAACCGATGACTGCATTGTCGATTATATCACTATGTAACAAAATAAAAATAAAAATTCTTTTGTCTTTGCTTTGAAAGCATTATTTTCTAATTGCTTATGTGTGGAAAGCAAAAAGAAAAATATTATTCGCTTTCAAACTTTGTCTTTCCTACCTTGACAATCTCTGGTTTTCCCAAACTGGATATATTGCATTTCAAAAAAAAAAAATTAAATACACGACATATTATTATATTTCTTGAACATTTTTGCAACTTAGATGACGAAATAAATACAGAAAATGTAAGCTCAAGTATCAATATAGTTAGTTGATTAGTTCCTCAGTTTTCTAGTAGCTGTTCAAGTAGAGATAGGTTGTCTTTGATAGGTGCATTCAGCACAGAAGGTATAAAGAGGTTGCAAATATCAGGCACGCATTTTTATGTCTGCGGTGAATTTATAAAGACACGACCAAAAAAGTACCCTGTGAATACATCTACTGAAATGTGCGAGGCCTATAAAGCATATTTTGGCATGTCTGATAGGTACCAAGACAAGCAATTTAAAATCACATTTCTCTTCTCTTTACTCTTTCTTGCATTCGATAAGGACGGTTATATATATAATATATATATACTATATATATACATATATATATATATATACGTATATATAATATATATCCTATATATATATATATTATATATACTATATATATATATAATATATATATATTATATATACATATTAATATATATATATATATATCATATAATATATGATATATATATATTATATATATATATAGTATAATATTTATAGTAATATATATATATATATATAGTATATAGAGTATATAATACTATATATATATAGTATAATATATATGGGAGAGAAGAGAGAGAAGAGAGAGAGAGAGAGAAGAACGGAGAGAGAGAGGAGAAGAGGAGAGAGAGGAGAGAGAGAGAGAGAGAGAGAGAGAGAGAGAGAAGAGAGAGAGAGAGAGAGAGAGAGAGAGGAAGAGAGAGAGAGAGAAGGAGAGCTTTGCTTGTTTCTGAATTTCGATATCTATGGATTCTTTAAGTAAAAAGGTTTAAATTTGTAATAATATATTTTTTAAATAACAAATGAGTGAAAGATATTTAAATTTTGTATAGTTTTTCTTTTTTTCATCGGCAGGTTTTGTACAGGGGGAATACGAATTTGGAGAGAGCCAACTGACCACTCCAGCTATTGCTTCTTCTGTTTGGTGAACCCCATCTAAGCCTTTCGAGCTGGTCCCAAAATGACGCCTGCTATCATATATCAAG
>JABUQX010112280.1:0-7500 GCA_015478945.1 Trachelipus rathkii
CGGAGCCCCAGGGACCGGAGCTGGCGGTCGGAGTCTGGAACCGGAGTCCACAGAGCAACAAGGTTTTGGATGGAGCGGAGGAACAGGATCCCAAAATTTGTTTCAAGGTTGGGCCGGAGTCGGAGCCGAAGTCTTTTGGGGCCCTGGAGGCCAGAGTAAAATTTTAAGGGAGGCCTGGGCCGGAGACGGAGGTCGAGCCGCATAGAAGACGCTTGCTCCGAACTCCGTAAGTACAAAATTAAGTATCTTAAATTAATTTTTATCACTGCAAAGGCTCTTATAAATATAATTAAATATATAATTAAAAATCCTATGATATATATAAATATAAATATATAATATATATTTATACCTATTAATATAATTAACTACTATATATATTTAATATTATACTATATATACTATATATATACTATATATAATATATTATTATAACAATAATAATAAGAAACATAAGTTTATGAAAATACCCATATAAACTATATAATAAATTTTATCTATTACATATTTAAACATATTTAAAAATATATATATAGTATATTATATATATATATAATATTATATTATATAAGGTATATTAAAATATATAAATATAAAATATTATTTCTCTATATATATATATATATAATTAAATATTTATTAATATATTATACATATAAATATTTATAATATATATACCTTATATATAATATATATATATATAACCTTAAATATACTATGACTCATATATCATATGTAATTTACTACTACCTAATTTATATATATATATATATACTATATATATATATATATATTATATATATATATAATATCTTAATTGTATATTTATTATTAATATATATTAATATATTATAAATATATATATATATATATATATAATATAATATATTATATATATATATATAATTATATATGATATACTAATATATATATATAAGAATATTATATATATATATTATATATATTTTATATAATCTTAAATATTATAGACATTGTTCATAGATTAGTTCTTATAACATTTATAATAGAGCTGAGCCAGAGCCGGAGTCGGAACCGGATCTTTTGGGGGGCCTGGAGCGGAGCCGGAGCCGGAGCCGGGTCGGAGTCAGCATAAAAAGACGGCTGCCCGATTCCATGCAAGTTCAAACTTAAGTAATATTAAATTTATTACTTTCAGTTTAATAATATATAATTATAATATAATATATTAATATATTAGTAATAAATTATTATATATAATATTAGATATAAGTATGTATAGAGTAGTAATAAGTACATAAAGATAGTAGTAATAGATAGATTGAGAGTGTATATATATATATATAATATATATATAATATATATATTTATATTAATATAGATATATATATATATTTATTATTACTACTTATAATATTAATATATATATTATATAATATATATAAGTAGATAATTAACTTGAAGAAAAATTGAAACAACCTACAAATCCATAGATAGTTTCTAAATATGTTTGGCGACACTGAGATAAAGTGTCCTTTCTGCTGATTAAGCGGATAATATATACTCAATATATATATATATATATATTATATATATTATATATATATATATATCATCATATATACTTATATATTATATATATATAGTAGGTAGAATATTTAAATATATAGCATATATTAATACATTATAATATATATTTATATTATATATTATTATAACTATATCTTATATTATTATATTATATATATAATATATACCTGAATAATATCACTCACATATATTGAGACTTATTTCATCTATATATTAATTAGTAAACTCATTATATATTTTACTCAAAGAAAGATATGAGATATATATAACCAGTATTTATCATATATTTATATTCTAATATTTATGACTTTATACTGTAATATATATACCTAATTAGCACGGTTCATCACACATTATACGGTATAATAATACGGTCTATATACCTATATAAATCAAATAATGTATATTTATTTATACTCAAATAAATACTAGGGATACCTAGGATTAATATACCATATTTATATAATATATATCAGTATATATTATATATTAACTTACTAAATAATATAAATAAATTGTTAAAGGACTGCTCCTCACTCATATATTATTACTAATATATATATAGTATAGTGATATATTAATATAAGAATTGTTGGTTACTTATATACTATTAATATATATTGTACTCATATATAAATATATATATATATAATGTATATATACAGAATACTAAAATATATCATATCCTTTATATAAAGATAATTTGCTTTCTATGCTATAATTTATTATTCAACATTAAAAAAGGTTCGACACTTCTAATTTGATAACTTTTAATTACTTGTTTTAATATACTTAGAAAAATCATATCAACCCTAAACCAAAATCGAAAACACCTTATGTACTTGAATATTTACTCACTCTGAAGATAAAAAGTATTACATTTGTCAAAATGAATAGTAACACCAACAGTATTGATTGGGTAAAGAGTCAGTTCGATTCAGCTATTAAGATTTATACGACACCAGTTATTTATGGTTGTCACAGATATAGTCTACTTTATCCTTTAAATTAAAGCGAAACATTTAAAAATGCTTTCATCCAGACATTGCTAAAAGCAATTTGTTTAATAAAAAGGTGAGGCAAAAGCCTTGTTCAAGGACAAGCTGTTATTTTAAAAACTTCTTAATTAAAGAGAAAATACTTTTTTTTCATTGAGGCAAAATCCTTGCTTCTGTCTATATCACAAGTGAAAAATTCGAAATACAATTGATTTATGGTTGTTTAAGAGTTTAGTAGATCCATATAAGTTTTCTTTGCATGACCAGGATTCAAAGCACTGTGTGGAGACATAGCTCCGAAACCTGGAACTAAAGGGACTTTAGACGGGAAAATATTCTTAAATATAGTTCTAGTAAAGAAGAGATAAGTCAAAAAAAGAATAATAAAAATAAAGTAAAACTTAAAGAATGGCTTAAAAGGACATTTCGTGCATTTAAAATGAATGCTTGCTTCAATGGCATAAGCTAAGTTATTTTGCTATTAATATTATTAAAATTTTATGTAAGAAGAAAAAACAAAAAACCAAATATTAATTAAAAGTATTAGCAGTAAAAGATACCAAACCGCAACATTTCAGCGAATATATCCAAAAATTTGTTATTGAAGTTTTAAAAGCATTCGAAATAATAAGAAAGGCAAGTAATTGCTTAAATGAGGATGAGGAACAGGAAGCTGGTTAAAATGTTGATACTGATTTATTTGAATGTCAAAAACGAAGAAGTAATAGTGGTTTTTCAGAATAAACTTGTAATACTATGAAAAGACTATTCTCCGATGACGTTAACTTTGGCCACAGCATGAGGTGTGGAGTCATACTTTAACAGTTAGCAGTGCCTCTGAATAGTCTCTCCAATACTCACTCACAGACAAGAACTTATAATTTATTTAGACCAATGGGAGAGCAATAGCAAAAAAGCATCTTCGATTATAATAGAGATTTCCTAAATCGTACCATTCTCGGAAGATGGCAATCTTAAGTATAAAGAGACAAAACAATGGGGAAACGATATGAAGTGTTTGAAATCTACTACTAAGTTAGTGGCAAAACTGTGTTTTTATAAAGATGTGAATGGTTTGTTAACTGGTTTTAGACTAAAGAATGATCCTTCAAAATGGGGGCTATTAATAGACAGCTCAACACAAAGTATTAAAGGAGTGTTGCTACACAATGGAGATTGCTGTCCATCTATGCCTCTTGCGCACTCCACACAGAAGAAAGAAACCTACGACAATGTTAAAGACCATCTTGACAAAATGCGCTATGCTGATTTCCAGTGGGATGGGCTGTTTGTAGTGACTTCAAGACGCTTGCCTTCTTGCTTGATAATATTCATGTTTCCCTTGCCTATGGGATAGCAGAGCGGATGATGAACATTATAAGAAAATTCAGTGACCACCACGTGTTAAGCTGCAGCAAGGAAAGTTAAATGTTCTCAGACAGCCGTTAGTCGAGTCGAACAAAGTTTTATTACCTCCACTTCATATTAAACTTGGATTGGTAAAACAGTTTGTGAAGGTCTTAGATCATGGAGGAGAAGCATTTCAGGAAATACGTCTTATGTTTCCCAAACTATCTGATGCTAAGATCAAGGGTGGCATATTTGTTGGACCCCAAATAAACGCAATGTTGAAGTCGGAGAAACTTGAAAGAGCGATGACGAATGTTGAAAGAGAAGCTTGGTGTGCAATTCGTGGTGTAGTTCGTGGATTCCTAGGAAATCACAAAGATCCTAACTACAAACAGCTGGTAGCAAAGCTTATTGAAAGCTTCAAGGAACTGGGTTGTCGTATGTCCCTAAAGGTACATTTCTTGCATTCACACCTAGATTTCTTCCGCGAAAACTTAGGTGACGTCAGCGAGGAGCATGGCGAGATATTTCATCAGGACATCACAACAATGGAAAGAAGATACCAAGGGCGATGGGATATTGCCATGATGGGAGACTATATATGGTCTTTACTCAGAAAAGATAAAAGTCTTCACTCTAGAAAATCTCAATCGTCAAAGCACTTTTAATTTCAAGAATAGTATTATCATCAAAGCATTTACAATGTCATAATGGTATTGTCCTTTTTTAATGTTTGTTTTACTTCCCAAACACCCTCCAATAAAGGAAAACACATTTAATGTTGTCTTATTTATCATTATAATATTAAAATATATCACACCAACAAGCTGCCACAGAGAATAAAAACTATCGATGATACCCATAAATTAATGTGATTTGTTAACGGCGAATAGGAGTATCTGAAATAATAATAATAATAATGATAATAATAATAATAATAATAATAATGATAATATATAATAATAATAATAATAATAATAATAATAATAATAATAATAATAATAATATAATAATAATATAATAATAATAATAATAATAATAATAATAATAATAATAATAATAATAATAATAATAATAATAATAATAATAATAATAATAATAATAATGAAATTATGTTAGCAGCTGGAACAAGTTTCTGAGTTTAAATATTTAGGATATATGTTGGATGAAAAGGGAACGGATGATGCAGAAAGTAGTAGGAAAGTTGTGAATGGCAGGAAGGTGGCTGGTGCAATTAAATCGTTGGTGGATGTAAAGGGACTAAGTCTTGAGTGCGCTAGGGTCTTATATGAGGGTATGTTGTTACCTGTGTTAATGTATAGTAGTGAGACTATGGTCTGGAATAAGAGGTATAGATCTAAAGTACAATGTGTTCAGATGGACAATCTTAGGCTGTATTAGGTGTGAAAAGAATTGATAAAATTAGGAATGAACGTATTAGAGAGTTGTGTGGTGTGAAGAAAAAGATAAATGAGAGAATAAATGAAAGTACGTTGAGATGGTTTGGTCATGTGGAAAGAATGGATGATAGTCGGTTGGTTAAGCGAATATATAATGGTGAGTGTGTTGGGAATCGACTGGCTGGGAGACTGAAGAAAAAGTGGATTGAGTCAGTAAAGGAATGCCTGGAGGAGAGAAATGTGGGTTTGGCAGAGGCGAGAAGAAAGGTGCATAATAAGAGTGAATGGCTGGATTTTGTGTGGGGGTATGGTTGTGGCCCACCTGGGCCAATGGATAAACCCCACACTGAAGAGATGTCATAGTGTGGGTCCGTCGCGGTCCCGTGAAGTTCTAGCGTGGATATTCTTACTGCGACGAGTTCTCACTAAAAGGTATAAAGGGGGTGGTAGGGCTGGGCTTTCTTTTCGACTTGTGTCATGTTCTTCTACTCTTTTCTGTTTCCGGTGCATGTTACGCACCTTACCCCCAGTCTTGGGGAAAGAAGGTGGGTGATAATAAAATAATAATAATAATAATAATAATAATAATAATAATAATAATAATATAATAATAATAATAATAATAATATAATCCTTCTAATAATAATAATAATAAAGTAATCAATAATAAATTTTAAGAATAAAAATAATAATAAAAATAATAATAATAAAAATAATTATAATAATAAAAAAATAATAATAATAATAATAATAATAATAATAATAATAATAATAATAATAATAATAATAATAATAATAATAATAATAATAATAATAATAATAATAATAATAATAATAATAAATAATAATAATACATAAAATAATAATAATAATAATAATATTATTATTATTATTATTATTATTAATTATTATTTTATTATTATTATTATATTTTTTTTATAATATTAAAATTATTATTATTATTATTATTATTATTATTATTATTATTATTATTATTATTATTATTATTATTATTATTATTATTATTATTATTATTATTATTATTATTATTATTATTATTATTATTATTTCATTATGTATAGTGTACGGAGATTATATTTTATTCTTCCATAAAGCAGGATTGCCAAGTTGAAAAAAAGGTTAAACTTCGACTCTCAATTCCAATACTTAAAATTTGAAACGTTTTACTCCGACTCCTAAAATTTTAAATGTCCAATTCCAGACCCTGACTTTTAAAATTTCAAAAGTCAGATTCTAACTCTCAAATCAAAATTTTATAGGTTTGAGTCAAGCTTCTCTAATTTCATAAATTGAACTTCTGATTCCCAAACAATCGTTTATTCATTAAATTATAGATTTGAAAATACATGCAACGTACAAACAAACAAAATGAAAATGTAATTCAATTCTTTTATATTATCCAAACCATTAATGTAAGGTATAATGCTCTTTCTTTACTTTATTACTTACTTCCTAAAGTCCTATCAGCGAAACTAACATCTTCTTCCACATGACTCCCTCCTGAATCACACCTCTTTCTTCAATTTTGTGCATCAAAGGGAGTCCTTCTCTTCCCAGAGACTCCAAAGCAAAGTTAAAAAAATTTTCTCTTGGTCTCTCCTCGACTTCACTCCCACAACCCTTCATCTCCATCTCCTACTTGCCACTCGGCCCTCCTTCATTCTCTCCACATGCACCTACCATCTCAGCCTTGCAGAGTCAAACTTTTTTTTTTAACTCTGATGCCCCTCCCACCTTTTTTTTCACCAACTCGTTAATTAGTCTGTCCCTTCGTGTTTTTCTTGGTTTCAATACATTTGTTTCCGCAACTCCCACCCTTTTTTTCCTCCTTGGCTGTGGCGTTCCATGTTTCGGCTTTATATATCAGTATAGGTGTCAATATACCGTTGAAAATTACCTCTTGCACTTTATTCCTATAAGCTGGTCTTTATTTATTGGATATAACTCGCTTACTATTCTTCCATATTTTCCTATTCTCTCCTTCATCATCCTACCAACTACGTAAACTAGTCTTCCTCTCTACTGACACTCATAATCACCGTTCATGTTCAATCGCTCATTTTTTAAGCATTTTGCGAAAATTATCACCAATCATCTCACCACTTCTTTCTCCTCACTCCAATAGGCAAGGTTATGGGCATACACCTTTATATCACAGTCAA
>JABUQX010112280.1:12500-21073 GCA_015478945.1 Trachelipus rathkii
GCGCACTCTTTCGACCAAAATACCAACATATTTCTTCTAACACTCAATAAACTAATTCCTATAATTTCTACAGAAGTTCCCCTTTATCTCCTTTACCCATATATAAGGGTACTATTACTGCTCTCCTTCAGTCCCTCGGATTATACCCTCCATAAACGCTTTATTATACAGCAAGATCCAATCAATCAGAATCTCGCCTTCGTTCTTGATCATTTCACCAGTAATTTCATCTATACCTGCAGATTTACCATTCTTCAATAATAATAATAATAATAATAATAATAATAATAATAATAATAATCACCTATTACTTCTTGCATAATCAAACCCACACACACAGTCATATCACCTCTTCATTACTTCCAATATGATACGGATTTTCGAAGTGTTCTTTCCACACTCCCCCTCACATCCATCAGTTACAAAAACACCATCCCTATTCATTATTCTGAGGAGGTTCCCCCTTTTATTCTAATTTTTAACCTTTCGCGCTTCCTTCCAGAAAGAGCTTCCCTATTCCACCCAGCCCCCATTCATCCTTTCAAGCTGTTCATTTACCTCTTCTTTCCTCTTACGTACGCATATTCTTTTTTCATCCTTATATATAATTCCAAACATCTTTCTTTGAAACTTCATCATTTGCTTTTGTTACAATCAACCACGCTTTTTATACTTTTAACCGCTTGCATCCTCTTCCATTCCACCACTCACTGTTCGCATTCTTACTTCCTAATTTAGCACCCACATACTTCTTTTGCGCTGCTAACAATTGCTTCCAGATTTATATTGTTTTTCAACTTGTTCATTCAACTGATTTACTTGCGAGCGTTCTTACATACTTATCCTTATTACCATGTTCACTAAACTTCTCACTCTTAATTTTACCCTCTTCCTTCCGTATCACCTTCCTCTCCATCCAAGTCCCCACTAACTTAATTTTACATAGAACAACATAATGATCCGATAATCCATTTCTAAACACCTCACTGATTTAACATCTAACACACACTTCAACATCTCCTTCTTCACCAACACAAAATCAATCATGCTTTCACTTCGATATACCATCTCTGCCTACACCAACTCTAGTATACTTATCGATATCATGTGTTTAAGAAAGTATTACTTACCCACACACCTCTCTCTAAATCCATCACCTTCCCCCCCCTCTCTTTTTCTCCCTCACACCCCAACCCCCTCTTATATAATTCTTTTTTTTTTATTATTATATATATATATATATATATATATATATATATATATATATATATATATATATATATATATATATATATATATATATATATATATATATATATATATATATATATATATATATATATACACTGTATATATAAAATCCGTATTAATAATAGTCAATATTTAGGCCTAGAAGGGGTATTGGTACTACTGTATAATTAAAAATCTTTAATATACATAAAGAGGTAATTTTAAAAAACAAAAAAAACATTTTTGTTTTTTAAAAAAAACGTTTTTTACAAATAAAAACCAAATTAAAAAAACCGTTTTTTTCAACCCTATATATATATATATATATATATATATATATATATATATATATATATATATATATATATATATATATATATATATATATATATATATATATATATCTATATATATATATATATATATATATATATATATATATATATATATATACTATATATACTTTCTAGAGAGAGAGAGAGAGAGAGAGAGAGAGGTTACCCCCTCTTGCGCTTATCTCCACATTCTTCTTATATTGGTGTAGGCTCTCCGTTATTACACATAAACCATAAAATACTATTACAGACAATACTTTCCTAAATATCCCTGTGTGGGGGGTGGGGAATAAAGAATTTCAACAAGGTAGCTTCAGAATGTCATAGGAGTGGACTAAAATAACAGTGGTAATTGTGTTGGGGACCCACTACAACTTATTTTTGCCCTTAGAATGCTTATGTATACCTCGGACCTGTTTCTGGAGAGGAATGAGGGAGGAAGAAGAGTTGCGATTCTGATGAGTCACTTGTAACATAGAGCTATTTTTGTTTATGGGACTACGAAAATACTAATAGTTAAATTTAAGTTTGAGAAGGTCAATATATGAGTGATTGTAACATATGAATCATCTGAGGGTGATGGTGAGGAGAGTGGGACTTTCTGGGATAATCTGAATGATGTTTTGAACGTTGTCAGCGGGTGCTTCAGATCGATTGTGTTGGACGACTGAACGGTTGCATATGTGATCGAAAAAGGAATGGTATAACAGATGCCTTTATGGTTGCGGGAGAAAATGAGAATGGTATGAAGGTGATTGATTTCTGTGAGGAGAGAAGTATGTGTGCTAGCAATGCATTGCTCAAGCACAAGAGTATACATACATATATGAGAGTTGGTGCAGGTAGAGGTAGTTATGTAGGTAGAGATGGTATCGAAGTGGAAAGTATGATTGATTTTGTGGTGGTGAAGAAAATGTTGAAATATGTGTTGGATATTAAATCAGTGAGAGGTTTGGGGAAGGGAATATCTGATCATTGAGTTGCTATTTGCAAAATTAAGTTAGTGGAGGAATGGATGGAGAAGAGCGGAAAATGGAAGGAAGTCAGGAGAATTAAGTGTGTGACGTTAAGTGAGCAATATAATAAGTAAATGTAATTAAGATCGATTGCAAATAAATCAGTTTTATCTTCTTTTTTTTCTACAGATTACCACCACTCACGGGCTGGGCCCTTTTTAAGGAGGGGGCAGAAAATAAAATACCGGAAAGTCCACCCAAGCCCAAGCCTAACGCAAATCTCAGGTGTGCGCAGACGTGGGTTTAGAGAGGAAGATTAAATACAGTAGGAAAAACAGAAGATGGCAAGGAGTTCCACAGAACAGAAGTGGCTGGAAGAAGGAGGCACCACAACGAAGGAGTCTGGGATTTTCAATGCTCCACGCAAAAATTCAATGAGAGCATAAGCACCCCTCTATCAATTGCGAGGGCAGTACTAATGGGAGGTAGGAATGCAGTAAACAATGCTCTGAGGCATCACCGTTTGTACCTATAGAAAGAGATAGTGCGCCAACGTCAGTCGCAGACATAGAGGGTCAAGAGAGTTAGAAAGTAGGGGACAGTTAATTAGTCTCTTAGCTTTTGACTCAACTCTAGCCAATAGAAGGGTGGAGGGAGGCCCCCCAGATGTGAGAACAATTACTCAAACAAGGGCGAATAAGGCCCTTAAACTATAACTGGAGTAGATGTGCAGAAGAAAAAAATTCCCGCAACCTGAACAAGAACACCCCAGTTTCTTTGAGGCTACCTTTTAGCAACCGTTGTGATATCAGGTTTTCCAAGATAATTTTTGTTTATGTTCAGACCAAGAATGTTTATGTTGTCAACAGGTGAGACGTTAAATTCGTCGAAAAAAAAAAAAAAAAAAGGAAGAGGATTAGGAGGTGTTTTGAGAGGGAGATGTAAAGTAGTTGAGTTTTCAAAGAGTTGAATTTCAAAAGGTTGTGGCGGCCCCACCGGGAAATCCCATCCAGGTCGGCAAGAATAGAATCAGAAAGCTGAAGACGAGAGGCAACTCTAGATGCAAAGAGGGAGCAGATTTGAAATGAGTGGAAAGAATGAAGCTGGGAGTCATCGAGCATGAGAGTGAACAGAGTTAAGTACAGCTAGGGAGATCGTTGATGAAAAGTAAGAATAAAGTTGGAGAAAAAACAGAACCGAGGAACACCACAATTAACAGGAAAGGAGGAAGAACATCTCTAATAACTAGTGTAAATCTGCCTTTCCTCCACTTATTCCCTCTGACGGTTCTGTAGCTAACTCTCCTACTGATAAGGCTAATATCTGCGGCCTCCTTTTTTCATCTAATTCTACTCTGGACGATTCCGGCATCCTTTCTCCTGCTTCTTCTCCTCTCAGGTTTCCTATGCCTCTTCCCGTGATTACGCATGATCGGGTGCATGGGATTCTGAGATCTGTGAGTGTCAGGAAGGAAGGTGGATGGCATTCCTCCCCGTGTTTTGAGGGTGTGCTTCCGAGCTGGCCCCTGTCCTCGTTCAACTCTACTTTATATGCCTTAATACTAATACATTTCCTCAGTGCTGGAAGCGCGCATATGTCTAACCAATCCCGAAAAAGGGCAGCCGCCCTGATCCTTCAACTATCGTCCTATAGCTCTCACTTGTATTCTATCTAAGATCTTTGAAACTCTTCTTAACTCTCATTTCCTGGATCATCTGGAGTCTCATTCCCTTCTTTCAGATCATCAGTATGGCTTTCGACGCTCGAGGTCAACTGGTGACATACTATCCTATCTTACTGATTTATGGTCTTCTGCCCATAGTCCCTAAGGGCAGAAGACCATAAATCAGTAAGATAGGATAGTATGTCACCAGTTGACCTCAGCGTTAACCATAATGGTGTGATCTGAAGAGATGAGACAGATGTTCAGGCAGAAAAGTTTCCAAGATCTTAGATGGTGGCCTGAGACGTGTTGGAAGGATCAAGCGGCTGCCCTTTTTCGGGATTGGTTGGACATAGTCCCTAAGGGCAGAATGTAAACAAGAAGAAACTGATCAAATCTGTACGCAAATGATAGAATGCATTAGCTAGTAGTGCAAGAGAAGTATGTGGATGTGGTAAAGTAGAAAGTAAGAATGTCAGTAGTGAATGGTGGAATGGAGAGGTGTTGCAAGCATTTAAAAGTTAAAAAGAGGCGCGGTTGAATGTGCTAAAAGCCAATGATTAGGTTTCTTAAAAAGGTGTATGGAAATATTTAAGGAGGAAAAGAGGAAATCTAAAAGTAACATCCTGGGAGGAAAAAGAGGTAAATACACAGTTTGGAAGGAGGATGAATGGAGACTTACAAAAGATATAAAACTCTTCTGGAAGAGAGAACGAAATGATAAGGAGACTAATGGGAATCTTCATACTATAATGAATAGGAATGGTGCTTTCTTGACTGATGAAATTGATGTGAGAAGAGTGTGAAGGGAACACTTCGATAATCTGTAAAACATTGGAAGTAATGAAGAGGTGACAGCAAATGTGTGATGGTTTGATGGTGTAAGAAGTAGGTATTATGGGGGATGAGGTAATTAGTAGGGGAGTGTAATAGGTAGAGTGAGAACGTTGAAGAATGGTAAATCAGCCGGCATAGATGAACTTACTGGTGAAATTATCAAGAGAAACGAGATTGTGATTGATTGGATAGGGAAGTTATGTAACAAAGCATTTGCGGAGGGTGCAGTTCCTGATTGGAGGAGAGTACTAATAGTAAGTTTATATAAGGGTAAGGGAGATAAAGGTAACTTTAGAAGCTATATGGGAATTACTTTATTGAGTTTTGTTTTTAAGATATGCGCTGGTATTTTGACGAAAAGAGTGGGTCGAGTTACCCAGAGGCTTACTGTTGGAGAACAAGGTGCAATCAGAATTGGTAGAGGATGTTTAGATCAAATTTTTACGTTGAAACAGACGAATGAGAAATGAAAGGAAGAGGAATAAATTAATATGAAAACTCTAAGGCAGGTGTTAGCGATAAATGTCGTTGACGGTAGGTTTTTGAATGGAATGAAATACATGTATGTTGATAGTGAAGCGTGGGTAAGAGTAAATAGAGTGGAAAGGGAATGGTTTATTATTAATAGTGGAGTGAGGCAGGAATGTGTAATATTTCCATAAATTATTAATTTGCATATGGATGGGGTGACGAAGGAATTAAAGGAAGTAGTGGTAGGGGAGGTAAAGGTGGTTGGGATGGCAGGGAAGCGTGCTAAACTGATGGAGAATGGATGAGAGGGAAGAGTGTCTTAATTATTGTGCGCATATGGTTTGGCTATGTGTGGTGAGTCTAAAGAAAGTTTGAGAAGATTGGTATAGAGGTTTGACAGGGTGTGGATATGGAGGCTTTGAAGTAAATGTAGATAAGAATAATTTGATGGTGGTGGGTGAGAAGAATCTGGAGTGTGAAATCATGTTAGATGGTGAGCAACTTGAATGAGCATTCGAGGCTAAATATTTAGGAAATACGTTGGATGAAAAAGAAACACAATTCAGAGAGTAGTAGGAATGTTGTGAAGGGTAGTAAGGTGGAAGATGCAATTAAATCATTGGTGAGTGCAAAGGGACTGAGTCTTAAGTTTGATAGAGTTTCGCATGAGGGTATGATGTTACTGGTGTTAAAGTATAGTGATGAAACTATGGTGTGGAATAAAAGGTATAGATCAAAGGTGCAGTCTGTTTTGATGGATAATCTTAGGGGCGAGTTAGGTGTAAGAAGAATTGATAAAATGAGGGATGAACATATTAGAGAGTTGTGTGGTGTGAAGAAATGAGCAAATGAGAGAATAAATGAAAATACATTGAGATGGTCTGGTCATGTGGAAAGGATGATGATAGTCGGTTGGTTAAGCAGGTGTATGGTGGTGTGTGCTGGGAATCGACCGGCAGGGAGAGCAAAGAAAAAGTGAATTGAATCCGTAAAGGAGTGTCTTAAAGAAAGAAATGTGAGCATCTCCAGAAGAACGGTGAATAATTGGAGTCAATGGTGGGGTTTCGTTAGGGGGCATAATTTTGGGGCTGACCCAAGGGATGAACTATAACACTGGAGAGAAATTACAGAGAGGATCTGCCGCGGTGTTGTGAAACCCTAGCTTGGATTTTTGGCTGGGGTGGTCTCGCACGTTATGAAAGGAGGTTATGGTATGGGAATTTTCCTTTTAACTTACGTCATGTTAATTTAATACATTATATTAATAAATTTCTTCTCACCATTTACGAACCTAAAAACTCTGCCCCAACAGTTGAGAAAAAGATTTTATATCTTAAGTTTCCCTTTTACGATTACATGAGCCATAAATTAAAAAATGAACTCACTCAAATTAAAGTAAACCTTATATTCACATCTAATAACACAATTAAAAATATTTTAAATCATAAAGAAAAGCTGCCGGATTCCCTATGTTCCAATGTCGTTTACAAATATAAATGTGGTAGCTGCTCAGCTGATCAGCTGCTTACGTTGGAAGGATATCTTACCAACTCTTTGTTCGTACTTGTGAACACTTGGGAGTCTCTCCACGCACTAATAATAAAATAACCAATCCAACTCACTCAAATATCAGAGAGCACGGAGAAAAAATGCATCACTCTTTGCTTAGTTCACAGTTTAGTATTTTAACACAAACCAACCAACAAACCGATCTACGCTTTTTAGAATCATTCTTTATTAAATCTCTTAACCCGTCACTAAACACAGATACGAGTGCCATCAAAACTTTTGTCATATAATCACCCGTCACCATTCCGTGTCTAAAATTGATAAGCTGTATACATAGTATTTTGTTTTAATTCATACATTTATTTATTTTATTTATTATATTAAAATTGTTTCAATATTTAACAACATTTTGTATGTATAATTTCATATAGCTTTGAAAATGGGATACATTGCGTCCCCCGAAACGTCAGCCTAAAGAAACAAACCATGTTCAGATCTCAGGTGCTTTTATTCATCATATATATATATATATATATAATAAAACAATATATATATATTATATATTTATTATATTATTATATATATATATATATATATATATATATATATATATATATATATATATATATATATATATATTATATAAGATATTTATTTAACATATATATATATATATTATATAGTATATGTATAGGTAATATAATATATATATATATATATATAATATATTATATATTATATATAATATATATATATTATACAATATTTGACCATTTTTATTATATATAAATACAATATATAACATAAACATATTTAGTGTTATGATATTTTATATATTTATATATAGTATAATATATATATATTATATATAGTATAATATAAGTATATATATATATATATAATATAAATATATAATATATATATTATATATGTATATATATATATATATATATATATATATATATATATATATATATATATATATAATATTTATATATATATATATATATATATATATATATATATATAATATATATATATATATATATATATATATATATAATATTATATATATATAGAATATATATATATATATATAATATATATAATATATATATATATATATATATAATATACAATATATATATATAAAAAGCCCATGATTAGAGTAATTATGTAAGTCATTATGCATGCATGACACAAAGGGTGACACAGCCTTGTGAGAGACCACTTTGCCAATCTCATGTGTACACCCCGTAGGCCTGGTGACTCTCCTATGAACAATGTAACTAAAGGGGTATCATAGCATCTCTCCCCAATTGGGAGGGATGCCTAAAGGAGAAGGGGATGTGGAGGGCGACGCCGCCTGAAGCGTCCCTATCTCGCGGTCTTTTGTTAGGAACTCTCGTGCAGAGAGGTTAGCTTAGATTAGGGTGAGTGCCATTATAATTAAGTAGTGATTACGAAATTATATATTGTTAATCTCTACGATTTAAAGGTACTTATATACCTATTATTCATTGTGTAAAACCCATTTCCTGTGAAATCTCGTAACTGATAAATAAAGAAATA
>JABUQX010112281.1:0-2500 GCA_015478945.1 Trachelipus rathkii
TTTGGCAGAGGCGAGAAGAGAGGTGCATAATAGAGTAAATTGCGGGGTTTTAAGTAGGATATGGTTGGGGGACCAGAGCTAAGCAGTGCTTAAGTACAAATGTACCATACATATCAGAGCTTTTTTGTGTACTCAAAATAAGTACTGGCACTTTTCAAAAACCAGTAATTGCCTCTGTACTTGGCACATTCAGTACTTAAGCACAGAACTTAAGGACATAAGTACCGGTAATGGTCTGAATCTGTAAAGAATTTTTTTTTAAATTTTGACTTAGACCTTCGACTTATACCAACGTATATTATAATAATAGCATGCTGACAATATATATATATATATATATATATATATATATATATATATATAGTATATATATATATGAGTATGAGTATATGTTATATATATATATTATTGTTATATATATATATACATATTATTATTATATATATTATATATTATTATTATTATTATTATATACAGTTATATTGTTATTATTATATATATATTTCATATTATTATATATATATATATATTATATATATATATATTATGTATATATATATATATATATTATTGTTATTATTATTATTATTTATTATATTATATATATATTATTACATATTATTATTATATATATTATTATTATATTATTATTATGCTATTATTATTATTATTATTATTAAATTACTTATTTATAAGTTATTATATTATTATTATTATTATTACATATATTATAATATATATATATATTATTATTACATATATATATTATATATACATATTATTATTACATATTACTATATATATATATATATACTGCATAAATATATATATATATATATATATATATATATATATATATATATATATATATATATATATATATATATATATATATATATATATATATATATCTCTTTCTTAAATAAATATACACACACAATAAGGTATATAGTATATATATAGTAGTTTAGTCAAAAATGAACGCACCAATTAGGGTAAATATCACTCGCAGGAACGGGAAGGCCCCTAACCCCATGAAACCCCACACCAACACAGACGACAGCATCAGTGTAACTATGTAACCACCCAGCAGAGAATTCGCTGCGGTATTGTGTCATCACTTGAGTAAATTTAGGAAAACATAAGTCCACGTAACTAGACTCCGGGAGAGGTGCGGGTGGTCGGGGGTATAATCGAGCGAGGGATCATTCACGTACGAAGCGACTCTGATAAACATGGAGAGGATAGTGCGTCAACTGTCAAGAGATCAGTGCGTGCAGATAACAACACTCCACGCCGAAGGACACGGGTACCGGGCACTTGGTCGACGGTTCGGTGTAGCGCACACAACGATTGCATGGGTGGTCCAACGGTACCAGGAAACCCTGACACATTATCGCCGGCGAGGCAGGCCCAGGGCCTCGTGGACCGATTTATACGTCTGCGCATTACGAGCGCCATTATTAACGGCACGACATCTGCAGATACAGCTGGCGGAGGTACACGGCACCAGGTTATACACCAGTTCGTCAACGCCTTGCGGAACATAATTACCGGTCCTGAAGCCTGCCATAGGGTCCACCGCACAACACTCACGGCACATCGAAGGGCACGACTGGCATTTGCCCGAGAACACATCCATTGGACGGTCGACGATTGGGCAAAGGTGCTCTTTACGGACGAGTCGAGAGTGTCTCTGTACTCCTTGGACAGGCGTGCTAGAGTATACCGACGACCGACGGAGAGGTTCGTGCAATGCAATGTGCTGCAGGTGCCGCCGTTTGGAGGGGGTCGGTTATGGTCTGGGGAGGCATCTCTTTATCGGGGCCTACGGAGTTGCATATCTTCGATGGAGGCACTCTTACAGCCTAAGGTATATCACAGACATCCTCGAACCATATGTCGTGCCATATGCCCCCTACATCAGTGACTCTTTCATCCTAATGCATGACAATGCAAGACCACACAAGGCCCAATGTGTGAACGACTACCTTAGGACGGTTCAAATTACGGCGTTGGAGTGGCCAGCATATAGTCCGGACCTCAACCCAATCGAACATTTGTGGGATATCCTGAAACGTCGGATCCGACAGCTGCAACCCCCTCCACGGACCCTCCCGGACCTGCGACAGGCACTGCACGACGTATGGGATCAAATCACTGTCCAGGACATTCGCCCACTCATCGAGAGCATGCCAGGACGGTGTCAGGCAGTCATCCGTGCCAGAGGGGGTCATACACGGTATTGAGACAGACCCAACACCCCCCGCGGCCGTCGCCGTACGTACCAACATTGTGTGTTTGCAGCGCCGAACCTCCGAACCCTACTGCGAGACCCTTTGGCTGCACCTTGGCCTCACACTCTATCAACCTACGGTTCTGGGGAGGAATCCACCATGTTATTGTCATTGTCCAATAAAGTGTCTTCGCGTTCTTCAACCTTTTCTACCCTTCCTTCGCCACGTACCCTTGTGGTGCGTTAATTTTGACGAGTAGTATA
>JABUQX010112281.1:10000-12500 GCA_015478945.1 Trachelipus rathkii
TATATATATATATATATATATATATATATATATATATATTATATATATATATATTAAAATAAGTATATAAAAAATATATACAGAATATATATATATATATATATATATATATATATATATATATATATATATATATATATATATATATATATATATATATATATATATATATATATATATATATATATATATATATATATATATATATATATATATATATAGAGTAGGTATATATTATTTATATAAATATATGTATATATATATATATATATATATATATATATATGTTATTATTTATTATTATTAATATTTTTTATATAAAAAGGAATGTAATGTTGACATTATAAAACTTCAACTTCCATTAAATATATTACTATTAATTTAAGTAATTTTTTTACCATACATTTTATAAATTCAAACTAAGTTGTAAAAATTTAACCTAAAATTTTATGAGTTAAAGAAAAACGTAAGGATTTATTGACATGAGCCATATATATTGATCTCTACACATTTTTCTATATATATATATATATATATATATATATATATATATATATTATATATATATATTATATATATATATATATATATATATATAAATATATAAAATAAAAAATTATATGGATATATTATAATATTATATATATATATATATATATATAAATATATATATATATATATAGATGAATCTTAATATACTTGTTATATATAGTTATATAAATTATATAAATATAAATATATCTATATATATAATATCTATAAATATAAGATATTTAAATATATATATTTTAAGGTTATATATATATATATATATATATATATATATATATATATATATATATATATATATATATATATATATATAACCAGAAGCAAAAAAAAAAGTATAATATTATTGGATGGTAAGGATTTTTTATTTTAGGTAAAGAAAAATTAAAAATTTGATTTGCTATAAAATGAACTTACTTTTTTTCTTTTTTGAGCTTCAAATTGATTTATTTTTAAATTCATTTTATTTAATTTTTTAGTTTATTTCGACGTAAATATTTATTATTTGTGTCCACAATGAGTGTTGAATATATATATATATATATATATATATATATATATATATATATATATATATATATATATATATATATATATATATATATATATATATATATATATATATATATATATATATATATATATATATATATATATATATAATATATATATATATATATATATATATATATATATATATATATATATATATATAGTTTTGATTAAAAATATTTTTTTTTTTTTAAAAAACACGTTTTTTTTTAAAAAAAAGACCAATGGCCAAAATTTTTGGTTTTTTTTTGTTTTTTTTTAAATTACTTATTTTTCATATATATCAAGTCTTTTTAGGGTATTTAGCATTAAAATACAGTAAATACAATATGTTAAAAGAGGTATACAATATATAAAGTAGAGTTTAGTACTTAATAAAGTTTTATTAGTGCTCTAGTGCATATAATTATTATTATTATTATTATTATTATTATTATTATTATTATTATTATTATTATTATTATTATTATATATATATATATATATATATATATATATATATATATATATATATATATATATATATATATATATATATATATATATATATATATATATTATATATATATATATGTATTATTCATATATATATATATATATATATATATATATATATATATATATACATGTTATTATATATATATATACATATATATACATATATATATATATATCTATATAATCGATATATATATATATATATATATATATTATTATATATATATATTATTATTATATATATAATAAAAAGATATATATATATATATAGTATATTTATATATATATATATATATATTATATATATATATATATATATATATATTATATATATATATATACCATATATATATATATATATATATATATATATATATATATATATATATATATATATATATATATATATATATATATATATATATATATATATATATATTTTTTTATTTATATTTTTAAATATATATATATATATATATATATATATGTATATATATATATATATATATATATATATATTATATATATATATATATATATATAAATAAATAGTGTAAATTGTATATATATATATATATATATATATATATATTTCTCCCCAAGACTGGTGGTAAGGTGCGTAACAAGCATCAGAAAAGAAAAGCAGTAGAAGGATATGACAAAAGTCGAAAAGAAATCCCAGCCTTACCCCCCTCTGTTCCATTAATTAGTAAGGACTTGTCGCAGTCAGAAAATCCACCCTATAGCTTCACGGGACTGCGACGGACCCTCACTATGGTAAATCATCAGTGTAAGGGTTCATCCCTTGACCCAGGTGGGCCACAACCATACCCCCTCACAAAACCCCGCCATTCTCTCTTATTATCCTTTATTCTCGCCTCTGCCAAACTCACATTTCTCT
>JABUQX010112281.1:22500-27049 GCA_015478945.1 Trachelipus rathkii
ATATATATGTAAAAATAATAACCTTAATAATAATAACAGCAATAGCCTTGTATATATATATATATATGTTATACTGCCTAATAACCTTGATAATATTAACATATATATATATATATATAGCATAACCTTATAGCCTACTCTATATATATATAATATATATATATATATATAACAACATATATAATAACATAACGCTGTATATATATATATGCTCTTTGCTGCTGCTGCTCTGCTATATGTAACATTCGATTAATCGTTGTAGTATTCCAGCCAAGTCCGCGACCACATTTGGAATACGTTCTCTGAGTGTCACTTATCAGCAATTAGGCTAACGAGAGTTAGGCTCGAAGGCAAAATGACGTAATCTCGTCAGGCGAGATTACGTCAGCATCTGCTGTGCATACTACATATTTACCGAAGGTCTGTTTGACCGACAGACACAGACAGAGCGCGCGTGCGCATACACAAACACATTATTATTATTATTATTACTTCGAAGAAATTGTGATCACGAAGTGATCACAATTTCGAGGTATCTTGTGCTCCGACTCCGACTCCGACTCCGACTCCGGCTCAGCATCCGACTCCGACTCCGACTCCGACTCCGGGCGCGGTTTGGTTCAGACATCGGTTAGTGTTGATCTGTCTGTATTATTATTATTATTATTATTATTATTATTATTATTATTATTATTATTATTATTATTATTATTATTATTATTATTATTATTATTATTATTATTATTTCCGCCGCGGTTTCTTCTTCGCATCCGGTTCCGAGTTCGATATATATTTACATGGGTTAGAGTTATCGTTTGGGGTAAAATTTGGAGGGGGTTATATGGGGGAGGTACTTACTCGTCCGTGAACGTTGCTGCGTGGTCCGAAAGGGGGGGACCCCACTTGTAAATCAGTGTTCGTAATTGGTTGAAATTTGGTGAGAGGATTCAGAGTTGAGTTTCTAGAAATACTTGATAGGGGAATCTGATGAGTTGGCTCCTGCTCCGGTGCTGGAGCCACTGCGGTGCCGAGTTAATAAACATTCGTATAACAACAATGTTGGTGTCCTTATGGGTTATCGAGGTCGTAGAGTTCGAACATG
This sequence comes from Trachelipus rathkii, assembly GCA_015478945.1. Classification (NCBI taxonomy): domain Eukaryota; kingdom Metazoa; phylum Arthropoda; class Malacostraca; order Isopoda; family Trachelipodidae; genus Trachelipus; species Trachelipus rathkii. The sequence continues at coordinate 23,603 of JABUQX010112281.1, forward strand.
ATGGTTATAAGTCCGTATAGGGTGCCTAGGACCCCCATTAGGGATTGAAACTAAAAAAAGAAGCACAGAGTGCAAAACAGAGGTCGAAGGAGGAATGAAGAAGGATGAAAGATGAATAAAAGAAGGAAAGAATGAAGAAGGAGTATGACTCAGAGGAGTAGGAGTTGACAGCTGCACCGGGGCTGGCTCAGTTACTGGTGTCTGTTTGTGTAATGATACAAATATTTGGTTGTCTTTATATGGGTTATCGAGTCTGTAGATTTCGAAAATATGGTTTCAGAAAAAACAGAAAAAAAATAAATAAATAAATAAATTTTTTTTTTTTACACTTTTATGTTTATAACTTACAAATTTACGTTTTTACATACCCTAAAGCTTGATAAATCACTAGAAATCAAACCACCATCAACCAGCATCCAACCTCCTCCTCACCATCTGGTGATCTATTGATCTATTGATCTATTGATTCAAGTCACATTTTGAGTATCATTTTTAGATAAAACTCAACAGCAAAATCAAGTTCTTTATACAGACAACATCAAACAATATATGTGGACGTAACAAGTTTTCACATTAATAAAGCTTGCCAGTATCATCCCCAGACTATAGAATATAACCCTCCAAGGGCAAACTTAGCATCTTAACAGGAATGAACTGTTAACGTTAACAAAGGTTCCACACTTAACACCAGTAAAGTAACTAATATAGCATACAAGGCATAACTCACTTACACTTTTCTAACATATCGCTGTTATTTATTGCATTTTTAAAACAATATTTAACAAAAAATTTACCATAACCATCCTTGTCTAATTATCATTCAGACCAATGAGTATACTCTAACGTAACAAAGGATTTTCACATTAATAAAGCTAACACTAGCATCAACTGAACTAAGAAAATAATGTACAACAACAAACCTAACACATCTTAAACAGGAATAAGCAGTCAACATTAACAAAGTACCGCACCTAACACCAGTAAAGTAACCAGCATGCAAATACGTAACTTATTCACACTTTATCAGCATGTCTCTAACATAACAATGTTAATTTACATTAACATGGTATGTAACAAAAATTTACTATAACCTTGTGTAACTATCATATAGACTGACGAAAGTATGCAGTCGTCACAAAAGTTTTCATATTAATAAAGTCAACATAACATTACCAGAACTAAGAATATAATGTACAAAGGCAAACCAGACACATCTTAAGCAAGAATTTACTGCTAACATTAACAAAGATCCACACTTAACACCAGTAAAGTAACTAACAAGACTCACAAAAACATAATCCATTCATACTTTATCAACCATATCTCCAACATGACAATGTTAATTTTACATTACATAGCAATATTTAACAAAATTTAGCTAACCTTACCTAACCCTCATAATACCTAATGGGTAAGGGCAAACAAAGTAAAGTTTTTACTCTCTGTAAAGCTAAACTATGAGCATAACGTACTTAACACACAACAACAACCAGACGAATAAACAGCCGTCATCATCAATGTAGTCAATAAATCGAACATACGAGGGAAGTAAAACAAGTTTTCATTTTATAACATATAATTTTCATTGAAAAGAGTGTCATATAAAGACATAAAAACATATAAATACATAAAAATATAAGTTTATTTTAAATATATTAATTCATCTGATCAGCGAACATAGGATTCAAGTTGGGTAAGCCCTATATCTCTCTAAAGATTCAACATCCTTTGAAGGATGTAAGTATAAAATTGCCTTCAGCAACACTAAACCATTTTTCAGCATATTTTGAGTCTTCAACGGCACTCATTCTCTCATACAAGAAAGAAGTAAACTCATCCAAGCTGATAGTTTAACACTCCGCAACATGCGTATACGGAAACCATATGTTTCGGTGTAAATGTGTCTGCTAGTAGTTACCATATTAACTATATGTATTAAATCTCAAGTAATATTAACATCAGTTAGATTTAGTGTTAATTCGTTTTTATTTTAAGCAATGCTGTAATATTTTCAGATGTTCGAACTGTGAAACCTATACACGTACGCATGAAGGTCACACAATCGATGGGTTTCCAGTAGTTGCGTACATCAAGGGTTTTAATACCGTCACATGACGAGAACGCAACGTCTATTCTATTATGACCTCTCACACGGTCACCTCTGATAGATATTTCACTACTCGTTGAACCATCGGATAACACACACTTATCCTCTAGCCATGCAGCTGTGATATCGATAATCTTGATGAATCCATCAGCACAAACGAATAAAGGTCTATTATTTGAACCTATGCAATGTATCGGTGTCCATCCTGTTGACGATTAAATATAAATGACACCTCGTTAGGAATAACGAAAGTCCGCGTGAAGATATCAACAACAGACGTGGAGACGCGGGGAGATGTCATCGTACCAGTACAGCGAAAAAATGTCCTACTGAAGGAAATCGTAAGCGTAAACAACCCTTATAGGTAATGAGATTCTTTCTTTCAACCAATCAGAAGAAAGTAAACAAGAATACAACGCACGAACGAATCATATCATATCAGTTCAAAGGGTATATATTCTCAAATTCAGACAAAGCAACATAACAATAACAATAAACAGGTTCACTATGGTAATATATGTATACAAAGAAGGTCTATATTCATAAATGACCTTGAAATGACAGCATAAAAAAAAAAAAAAAAACAAAAACAATAATAATAATAATAATAATAATAATAATAATAATAATAATAATAATAATAATAATAATAATAATAATAATAATAATAATAATAATAATAATAATAATAATAATAATAATAAGCGGGCTTTGGGCCTCAGCCCGAAGGGCTGAGGCCTTACCCCTCCTTCGGAGGGGTAAAGCCCGCTTACACCCCTTCGGGGTGATCCCCCCTCGCAGGATTCACACCCTTTCAAGGGGCGCATCCCCCTGGGTTTTCTCTCGGAAGGTAATGTGTTGCTTTAGATACTCTTGGTTAATGAAAACTGTTTATTCGTAAGTTAGGTACGTTATGTTAAATATTACTATGACAATGTGGAAATAACACTGATTTGTTAGAGAAATGATGAGTTTTTGTAAGATATGTGTCTTGACGCCTCTCTCCGGGGTGATCTCACTGTAGTAAGACTCGTCGTTGAAAATTATACATAGCATCTCTGGGATGATCTCTCCAGTCCCATGCTATGTCAGGATAAAATTGTTCGGTTATGTATCATAAAGAATGAGATTATGTTGATGCGTGAGCGCATTCGGGAGAGCTTTTGTATAAAGATAAGGGTATCCCTAATGATAAGTATGCAGGGTGAGCCTCGGGATTTGAAGGTATTGCGTAATGTTTCGAAAAGGGATCGGGGTAGGTTGAGTTTTAAGAATGGTGTTAGTTATTTACCGTAGATGAGTAATGAATTTGATAATGAAAACTGTTTATTCGTAAGTTA
>JABUQX010112282.1:0-2500 GCA_015478945.1 Trachelipus rathkii
TTTCTGTCGCTGAATTTTGTGTTGGGGTAGAGAACGTTTCGGAGGAGTGGTTTTTCAATTTTCGTTCTGGGTTGGGAAGTAATTTGCGTCGATGTGGGGGAGCGTCCATATGTGTGTGTCGTAAGTAAGTCCCTAATATTTTTGGGGTTTTTGTTGTAAAGTGGGAAGGTTGGGTTGTTGTTGCAACCAATAACTATTGGTGGTAATGAGAGGATTCCGGTGGCGTCAAGTGGTTAGGAGGGTGGAATTGGCAGTGGATTTTACAGGCGGGGAAGCTGTGTTCATTCATACTTGGGTGAGTAGTCCAAGTGGTTCTAATAGATTGTAGGTATTCTTTGGTGTGTTGGTTGTTATGTATGTTATGTATGGTATACATATATAGTATAAATATATTATAGTATATATATTATAATATAGGCCATATATAAAGGTATTATATTTATAATGTGACTAATCAGATTTTCAAGCATATAAAGTATACGGTATATAAAAACATATATATATACGTATATTATTATGCTCTCACTATATATATACATATATAGTATAATATAATATAATATATTATCAGATTTTTTTTTTGTTGAAAAAATAGTCACTTGGCTGCCTTGGGCTAAACTATCTACATATATATAATATAGTATATATATAGTATGATATATATATATATAATATATAGTATATAGTTTGTAGTATTCTTAGTATATATATATATAGTAAGTATATATTTATATATATATATATATATACTATATATAAGTATAGTACTATGATGGATATAGAGCTAATTATATTATATAGTATATTTATATTTATATTGAAGGATTTAATGATCAAATTATTTTGAAACTTTATTCATTTTTTTTTCATTTTCATTTATTTACATTAGTAAAAAAATTTATAAATTGTAGTGTATAGAAAAATACCATGTTTTTAAACTAATTAGTGTTAATTATCGATTATTATTATAAAATTTTTTGTTTGTGTACAATAAACAAACATTAGGCTGTTAAGTATTTGAATTTAACTTTAAATATTTTTAATAAATTATTATTTTAATAAAAAATTTATATGATATATATACGTACTTTATATATAGTATATATATTATATAATTATGAGTAGTATATATAGTATATTATATATATATGCATATATATATTATGATATGAATATATATATATAGTATATAGTACTTAGAATGTAAAGATATAATTATTTACTCATTAATATAATTATACTATAGTATATTATATAGGTATGCTATACTTAGAATTGTTAGGCGTAGGTATAGTATTTATAGTAATTCTATATATATATATATATATAAGTCATGTGTATAATTTATATATGATTATATATCGATAGACATAAAAAGAACATTATTGCATATAGAGCGAGACGGGTCGAAGCCCTGCTCAATGGGAGTCCAAAGAAGAACGGAAACTGCCTAAGCGCAGAAAGCTAATAGGAAGAGTGAGTCGACTTTACGTAAGCGCAGGGAGAGAGACCAGCCCAGCCGTGGTTGCCACACTCTTTTGTGTTAGGATAAAAAAGAAGAAAGGAACACTGGATACTCTAACGTCTACTAAGGGAGAATTATCGCTATGTGAAATTCATAACACAGACACACACTTACTGTATAAAATATAATTAACATAGAAACTTGGTTGGGAGGCATTTGATACAATGTTATATTTTTTATCGTGACACGTTACTTTATAGAAAAAAAATGATTGAATACAAATGCAAGTACACCTATATAAATCTAGGGTGCGGCTTTTTTTATGAGGTAATTGAATTTGATTATCAGGTTATTGAAATATAGTGACCAGTCAAGCCTGGCAGAATCGTAATTGTACAGAATCGATTACAATGTTGCTGAATATACCTGTATAAATATAAGAAAACTTACTTGAATTCAAGTAAATAAGACAAACTTACTTGAACAATTAAATAAAACTAAAAAAGATTATTTACTTTGTTACTAGTTTTATACAAACATTGGTTGTAAAGGAGTAAATAGAGAAGGAAGGTTTACCAACCTTTAGAAATTGGTGTGAGAATTTAATAAATCGATACCAATGGTATATCTTAAAGTTATTCTAAAGTGAATCAGTGAAGATAGAGGTAATTCCACAGTAGCGGTGTAACTGAAACTGCAAACCATCCTTGCGATTGGTGGCACATTAATGACAATAGGCTAGTTAAGTCATAATATGTAAAACTTTGTCTTCAGAAATTTAACGTAATCAGTCTGGAATGATTATTGCCGATGACTATGCAGAGAGATTATCAAATCCGCGTTACAACCCCAATGGTTATTCAAGAGAAGTTATGAACATAACTTGGAGTTCACAGTTATTGGTGCCCTTTCCGCTGTGGTAATATTTGGACGAAGTCAGATGGTCGGGAAGAGTATGCTATATTTAAGACAAGCACCGTCGGGACAATTTGCTTAGAGTACAGAATCTGTCCCGTCAAATGGGCAATGTATTAT
>JABUQX010112282.1:7500-22500 GCA_015478945.1 Trachelipus rathkii
TTTTTTTTTTTTTTTTTTTTTTTTTTTTTTTTTTTTTTTTTTTTTTTTTTTTTTTTTTTTTTTTGAGTGGAGTTATGTGCCTATGTAAACATAAATACTCCTATAACACGTCTCGAGAATCTCGAATCTCCTAACTTCGATGTTCTGTGGCTTAAAATCTTTCTTCCTTCTACTAATAATCTTGTGCTTCTTCTACTGTTCTCCTAACATAACAGATTTTCATGCATTTTTTGATTACCTTACTACTTCTCACGAAACTGTCATATCTTCTCATCCAAATACTGAGGTCCTCTATTTAAGGGATTTCAATGTACACAACACTGAATGGATGGGGTTCCTCTCTTACTGATTTAGGTGGGGAGGGGAAGCCGAATTATTCAGTATTCCCTCACGACCTGGAAGCAACCAATTAAAGAACCTCACAACCATTCCGGATCGTCACAACAATTCTTGAATCACACTTGACCAATGTTTTTCACGCAACTAGTCCTTCTCTCTATAAAGTATAAATACACCACCTTTCGCTCCTATCGGTAAATCTAACCACAAACCCTTATATCTCTTAATTTTAATACTTCTCTCCAACAGCTCCATCCTGCCTATGCGGTTTTTCCCGTCAGCACTGATCTGGCCGCGGATTGGGGAGTATTGAGTTGCTTCTACGCCTAACTATAATTGGAGTGACTGCTTTGAATCTTGAAGGCGCTTCAGCTTCTGCCGATAAAAGTGGGACTGTAATCGTTTGATGGGATGAGCAGTTCATTTGCTTCTTCTCGACTAATCTTTTTCTCCTCAAAATCCATGGTTGCGATCGTGCTTTTTCTCTGGCCATTCAGGCTAAGGAGAGACAGTGCGTATCGGATGTGAAAAAATTCTCGTTCTCCTATCCCTCTTGCTAATTTTCATTCAGCTAGAAATTGTTGCAGGAATACTCTTCGACGCAAAGCGAACTTCCATTAAACGAAAGTGCGCTGACCTCCTTGGTTTTCCTCCTACTGACAAATCTTTCTGGCCTCTTGCCCAAAAAATCTCTAACAACTTTCTGTGAATTATCCTTTCCTCCTCTTATTCGCCTCTGATGGTTCTGTTGCTAATACTCAAACTGACAAGGCCAATCTCTTCAGCCTCCTCTTCTTCCTCTACTCATCCCTGGACGATTCTGTCATTCCTCTTCCTACTCCTTCTCTCTCAGGTGTCTTATGTTTAACCTGTGATTACATTTTGAATCGGTACATGGGCTTCCTGAAATCTATGAACGTTAGGGAATGCGGATGGACGGGATGGCAATTCCTCCCCGATTTTTGAGAAGTGTGATTCCCATGCTGACGCCCGCCTCCTCGTTCACTATATCTTCTATGCCCCAAATACTAGCACTTTCCTCAGTGTTGGAAGCGTGCATATGTCCAACCTATTCCGAAAAAAGAAGCCGCTCTGACCCTTTCTAACTATCGCCCTATAGCTCTAACTTGTATTCTATCTAAGATCTTGAAACCCTTCTCAACTCACACTTCTTAGACCATCTGGAATCTCATTCCTTCTTTCGCGATCGCCAAGTACGGCTTCCGGCTCGAGCTCTACTAGCGATATACTTTTTCCTATTAACAGATTTATGATTTTCCGCCCTCAGGACTACGGGGAGACTTGCGTGGGGCGCTTGACATATCCCAAAGCATCCTGAATCGGGTATGGCAGGCGTCCTGGCTCTCCAAGCTCCCTCATTTTGGGTTTTCCCTTCTTCTCTTTGCTTCTTAATGTCTAGCTTTCTTTCAAATCGCTCATATCGGCGACAGTTTGATGGGGCGACTTCTTCTTGCCTTTTTTCAGTCAACAGTGGTGTTCCCTCAGGGTTCTGTAATTATCTCTGCTACTTTTATTCCTGCTCTTCATTAATAATCTTCTCACCTGCATATCTAGCTCTATCCACTCATATGATCGATGACTCGACCCTTCATTCTTCAACTCATTTCAATCTGCTCCCTCTTTTATTTCTAGAATTGCCTCTCGTCTTAATTTTTACGATTCTACTGTCGCTTATCTGGATAGAATTTCAGGGTGCGGTCGTCTCAACCTTGTGAAATTTTAGTTTCTTTAAAAACACAAACTTCTACCAAATTTCGCCTATTTAAGACACCTAAACTTTCCTATCTCTTTCGATGGTTCTCTCATCTCTTCTCTCCTGTTGAAATATAAACATCCTTTGGCCTTTAACATAAACAAAAAAATGTCTTGGAAACCATCACATCACAACGGTTGCTAAGGGGGCCTCAAAGAAACTGGGATTCTGTTTAGACTGCGAGACTTTTTTTGCCTCTCACAGTTACTCCAGCAAGGGGCGGGTTTCATCCGCCCCTTTTTCGGTGTTTTGTTTTCCTGTTTGTGGAGAGCGCTTGGTTTCATTCCGCTTTTGGATAGGGTCGAGTCACAGGCCAAAAGGCTTATAAAACTATCCTGTATTTCTAGTTCACTTGACGCCTCTATCTTTTGCGGCGCCGAATGTTGGTGCTTTATCTCTTTTCTATAGTACCCATAGCGGCAAGTGCTCGAGGGAACCTCCACTCGCGTACCAGCACACCTTTACGACGCCCTCGTAACACAAGGGGTGCTGTGTCGGGCACATGAGTTTTTGTGTTGATATTTTTTGACTCCAGACTAGTTTCGCTGCGGTGCTTCCCTTCTTTCCTGCATCCTTCTGTTCTGTTGGAATTCTCTTCCATGCTCTGTGTTTTCCTACTGCAATTAACTCCTCTCAAATTTCAAATCTGCGTTTGTGCTCATCTGCGTAAATTTGCGGTGACAAAGTGTAAAATAAATTTAAATAAATAAAAGGTTCTAATAAGGAATTTATTAAGCTAGCTGAAACCCCACAAGAATGGCATCTCCGACTGTGAACCACTTCTAGAATGAATTTAAATAGCATTACCGAGGAGCTTGCTCGCGTAACAAAAAAAAAAAGATTCACAGAAGTGGAAAGCCGCCTTATCAGGCAACCTGGCAAACAGCCACTGATAGTGACGTGGTGGCTTTCAGGCAAATAAAACCTACTGAAAGATGAAGAGGTCTGGATATGTTTAGACTTTGATAAGTTCATGGGCGAAATTGAATTGACATCTCATTCACCTTCAAAGGAATCACACCAAGGAACCCCATCGAAAAAACCTGAAGAGACAGTCATCGAGGAACAAAGATAATTCAAATTTGCAATCTATGAAAGAGGGAGATGAGGCTCAACGAAAACATGTAGATGCTGCCTACACGAAGAGAATCCTTTCATGTGGTGGATGAAAATGGGCCAAGGTTTCCATTATTATCTGTGCTTGCAAAAAATAATTATCACGCCCCTCCTCATACAAAGTCGAGAGCGAGCGTATTTTTAGTGTAAGTGGGAATGTAAACACCCCATAAAGAAACAGGCTCTCCCCAGATACTAGTGAAAGCTTAATGTTTTTTGCATCAACAATTTGAAATTTTTGAATTGAGTATTGAATGATATCTAACCTTTATCTCAAAGGAGTATATTATTATTATGTCATGTTTGAGTAATAGCGTTTATTTATTTTTGTCTTTCAGAATGATTAATTGAGGTCTCCTTCTTCATTATTATACTTTATATTGGTAGCTAATTAAAGAAATCTTCTTGTAAATTGTAATCATGTTAAATCATAAAAGGCTAGTAGTTAAACTTTGTTAATACTTACTGGAAAATGGGAAATGGAATATTTTTTGAAAAAACACAAACATAAACAAGTTTTTAATATTATATTTATTTATTATTCCTTAAAGATACTATATTAATTTATAAAATAAATATATACTTGGGCACTACCAAATATGAAATAAATGAATAAGTAATTGGTTGTACAATGTACAGGGAATGCAATCCTGAGTTGCCTAGCAGTACACAATGTTTATCTTCATTACTGTGTATTTATTATACTAATTAAAGTATCGTATCGGTATCCGGTCATACGGCACCTAAAAAATAGAGTTATCGGTAATCAGTATCGGTATCGGCCTCTTTTTCTGGTATCGGTACATCCTAATATATATATAATATTATATATATATATATATATATATATATATATATATATATATATATATATATATATATATATATATATATATATATATATATATATATATATATATATATATATATATATATATATACCGGAATTACTACCAAATTGCACTGGAGTTGTAAAAATTGAGAAAGTAAGGTGAATTTAAAGGTGGATATGGTCCGATATGCCGCAAATGCGACGTTTGAAATTGTACAAGTGAAGCAAAGGTAACTGGAAAAAAAGATAAAGAACGGAACGAGAGTGTCCTACAAGCTTTATTGGTGGAGTATATGGACGATTGAGCATAGTGGATAAGTCTGGAGTCAGAGAGTTGGAGAGAGGGAGGGTGAGGCTGTGTTGAAAGACGAATGACACGAGTTCTCAGAGGATCAGGTATGCGAATGAAGAGTTCATATGAGCAGTGTCCATTGTGATAATGATAGTATAAGAAAAGTGATGCAACTGGTTCGACGGGTATGAAAAGACTGGAGAGAGTTAGTGGGAGCAGGAGAGGGGATGAAAAGAAAAGTCATAGACTCCACCTTCTCAAAGGGAGTTGTGGAACCACCCCAGATGTGTGAGGCATACTCCAAACAAGGGCGAAGTACACCTCCTATAAAGAGCAAGCAACTGGGGTGGAGTGAAGAAACTTGAAGGGTCATCAGAGGATCCAGCCTCTTAGGAGTTTGTTTAGAAAGAGAAGTAATATGATTCTTCGAAGAAAGATAACGAGAAAAAAGAAGCACCAATAATAGTAAGGACAGGTGAAGGTTTAAGTTGTGTTTTCGAAGAAGATATCATATTTCTGTAGAAGATTGTGTCGAGCAGAAAGTGAAGAAACTGAATTTTTGTGGCATTGAAAAGAACCATGTTTTCGATGCCCCAACTAGAATTTCGAGAAAGGTCAGAGATTAGTTGCCAATAGGTCGCCTTCTTAGCGTGAGTTATTTGTCGTTGGGTGAAACCACACTGTGGTGGGACATCTTGCAAAATAAAAGGAGTAATGAGGGTGGAGTTGTCGGGATAAGAGTGGATAGGTGAAGAAGTAATAGAGAGAATGTCATTATTTAAAAGATGAAAAAGTATAGAATATAACCAGAGGTGGGCACGATCCGTTAGTTCGTTATTCCGTTTTTTTAGTAACGGGGTAACGGACTCGTTACTTTTTCTTTCATGTAACGCACCGAATAACTTCCGTTATTTTTTCCTCCGTTACTTTTTAGTCAGTTACATTTTGTTCGACTTTCTTTGAATGTTGATAGCCAATTAACCACCCCGGTCAAGCTAAAAAATTCTTTTGTAATATATATACAGTATATTGTAATGTCAGGAACATGTTCATTAGTACATTTGATGAGAATTCATTTTCCCCATGTTGTTTTATTCCTCCCTCCGAGCATGGTCTTCTCAGATAGCCCGCCTCGTCAGTATATATATATATATATATATATATATATATATATATATATATATATATATATATATATATATATATATATATATATATATATATATATGCCATATATATATCTATATATAAATATATTATGAGAAAGCCCAATACTTATCATCTAATGCATCTAAAAAGACTAACTGATTGATATGCTCAGAAGTCAATGAAAATTTGGGTTATTATTATTATTATTATTATTATTATTATTATTATTATTATTATTATTATTATTATTATTATTATTATTATTATTATTATTATTATTATTATTAGTATTATTATTAATTATTTACTAGTATTATTATTATTATTATTATTATTATTATTATTATTATTAAATATTATTATTATGTATTATTATTGTTTATTTTTCTTCTTCTGTTTCAGGTTATTCGTGTTGTGTGAGTCTCATTATTCTTTAAGGTAGGATTCGATCTTAAGTATAAATTTATATATATATATATATATATATATATATATATAGAATGTACATATATATATATATAAATATATATATATATATATATATATATATATATATATATATATATATATATATTTCTTAAAATGAGAAATATGTTCATAAAAATTATATATATATATATATATATATATATATATATATATATATATATATATATATATATATATATATATATATATATATATATATATATATATATATATATATATATATATATATATATATATATATATATATATATAATTATTTAGTTTATATGCATTTGGATAAAGTTTCTTCACTTAATATTTTGTTTTAAAATAAATTGTTATGTCTGTGAATCATGAAAAATAAGTTGAATTTTGAAGAGCATTTGCAGAAAAATTTGTGTTTTTACACAACTTCTAACATTTGTTTGTCACCATTGACACACCTCCTTTCAATTAATAGTATGGATTCCTTCAGGTGAAACAAACCAAAAGTTGTGTGTTTGTCTTCTTCTGTTTTGTGATTGGATGGACTTGTAACGAAGTGATTGACTGGAGTATAGATGGGTTTTTGATTGAAAGACTTTTTTTCCCTGGATAAATACCAGGTAGCAAAGGCACGTGTTCAAAAATGGTTTGAAAGCAATACGGTTAAACTGCGATTGGCGATGTAAGATCTAATACAGCAGCAAATCAATAGCTTATCGTAATACGAAGAGTGTCTCATGTAATAGACAAAATGTTTCAATTTGCCTTATTTAATATTTTCACAAGTGATATAATATAAATTAGATGTATTTTCCCTTTTTGAATTAAGTCCCAGACAATTTCGCATTGTGCAATGTTCTAATATAGTGTAGTGTTATAGCAGGGTTAGTGATTTTATGTATAAGTCTAAGTTCTTTATATTTCAGTACCAACCAATTCTTTTCATGTCTCAGGTGTAACCAGTAGTAAGTGAAGACGTTTTTATTCTTTATATTTTTAATATTTGCAAAGAGTGATTTAATATTTAATTAAATATTTTAAAAGTTAAATAAATATATTTTAATATTCTTCTGATCATTATCTAACTATATCTGACATTCTATGAGTGAATGGTACGTCTTGCATGTTAATAGTAAATCAACTGTTTATCTCATTTACAGTTGAAAATTTCAGTCAGGTGTTTTTTTTTTTTTTTTTTTTTTGTTGGTTCTTTATATTATAAATTTTGTTTTGCTAAGCAGTGATACTTTCGTAAATCCGAGGCACCTCTCAGACGACAACCCGACCAAACAAATAGGTAATATTTTAATAATATTAAGTGTGAAAAATTTTATCTTTCTCATCCGCATGATCTACACCCATATCTTAAAATTTTCGAAATATAAAAAAACTATTTAAAATATTTAGACAAAGAGTAAATGACGTAAATGTAACTTATATTTTCCAATTATATATATATATATATATATATATATATATATATATATATATATATATATATATATATCTATATATATATATATATATATATATATATATATATATATATATATATATATATATATATTGAATGAGTTAATGTCAATCATTTATTACTTATTATTTATTATTTCTATTTTATTCAATTCACAATGGTAAATTTTAAAAAATGCTATTTTGTGCCCTCGCTAAAAAAAGAATCCAATGCCAAAGTTGAAGGCACTCATCGCCGATCATTGAAGATTGATTCGAAGTTCGTGCTCAGCACCTGTGTATTCAGAGTCCTTCAGACTCAGCTATCATTTTGTGGTTAGGTATCTGTCAATTAGGTTGCGTAAATCATCGGTTCAGGTGACATCGACTGGGGGCCTGTCTGCCATCGATTTCAGCATAGAGTTTTCACAGTAAGTGTTGATGTTGTTTTAACCATCATATATATATATATATATATATATATATATATATATATATATATATATATATATATATATATAAATATATATATATATATATATATATATATAATATATATATATATATATATATATATATATATATATAAATCTTCTAACTATATATATATATATATATATATATATATATATATATATATATATATATATATATATATATATATATATATATATAGTCGAGTGACTGAAGGACTGATTGTGAAGAACGAAGAACAAGGTGCGTTTAGAAGTGGTAGAGGATTTGTGGATCAAATCTTTACATTAAAACAAATGATTGAGAAAATAAGGAAGAAGAAGAATAAATTGAATTTAGGTTTTGGTTTGCAACAGGCGTAACGTGTGATTAATAGGGAAGGAAGTCTAGCAGGTTTATTGATATATATGGTGTTGGTGGTAAGCTTCTGAATGTAATCAAAAGAATGTATGACGATAGTGAAGCATGTGTAAGAATAAATGGAGTTAAAAGTGATTGTTTTAATATTAATAGCGGTGTGAGGCTGGGATGTGCTATGTCTTCTTGGTTATTCAATTGGTGTATGGATGGGGTTATGAAAGAATTAGAGGTGGAGGTGGTAGGGGATGGTGTTAGAATTATGGAGAATGGAAGAGAGTGGAGGGTGTCCTACCTATTATATGCGGATGATTTGGTTTTGTGTGGCGATTCTGAGAGAGTTTGAGATGATTGTGAGAGAGATTTGTCAGGGTTTGTAAAAGGAGATGTTTGAAGGTAAACGTAGATAAGTGTAAGGTTATGGTTGTGAGTGAGGACCCTCCTCGGTGTGAAGTTATATTAGATGGTGAGCAGCTGGAACAAGTGTCTGAGTTTAAATATTTAGTATATATGTTAGATGAAAAGGGAACGGATGATGTAGAGTGTAGTAGGAAAGTTGTGAATGGCAGGAAGGTGCCTGGTGCAATTAATTCGTTGGCGGATGTAAATGGACTAAGTCTTGAGTGCTCTAGGGTCTTACATGAGGGTATGTTTTTTAATAATAATGATAATGTTGAAAATTTAATATGCACAAACAAATAAATTACCTAAGATACCGTAATTAATGTCATAGTCAAAAGCTAAAAGTAATCAGGTAACGGAGTAACGGCACTTTGTTACTTTTCCTTCCAAAGAAACGGGATAACGATAACGGAACTACTTTTTCTGAGTAACGGAGTAACGATAACGGAACTACTTTTTGAGTAACGATGCCCACCTCTGGATATAACCTTGTGATTCACCACTATTTATTGATTTAGAAGATGAACGGTGGCCGTCTGCAACAGCTGCTATAAATCGACCGGAAAGGAAATCAGAGAGTAAACCACAGAGAGAATGAGAGATACCAAAAGAGGAAAGTTTAGAAATTGAAGATCTGTGCCAGACTCTATCGAAGGATTTCGATATGTCTAGGGCTACAGCAAAGATTCACCGAAATGCCGAAAAGTAGAGAACAAAGAGTCCTGTATAGGATGATTTTTCTGAAGAGAATGAGAATTGATCGCAGAATATGGGGGATGGTGCAAATGTTTCAAAGTTCTATAGGAGATACCTTTATGTTCAGCAATGCGAATAGAAAGACTACGAGTAGTCTTTCCTATGTAGGTGGCATCACAGTCACCGCACTTGTATTTGTATATCACTGATGAACATAAAGGTAAAGGAAGTTTATCTTTAACTTTGAAGAATTTTCCAATTTTATTTTCATTTGAAAAAGCTAATCTGAAGTTGAACTGGGGGTAATTTGATTTTAATATTCCTTTAATTCTACGTTCAATTTCACAACTCATTCTCCCCATAAAAGGTAATTTCATATACAGAATTTCTTTTGGTACTGTTAATTTAGTGCAAGATATTTGATGATATTTTAACGAAAGTTGTTTCCTGAATATATTGTCAATGATAAAACCTGGGAATCCATTCTTTAGAAATAGAGTCTTTAGGAAGTCCAATTCATAGCGGATAGTATTCATCTGTGAATTATGAGAATCGTGTGTGCAATACCTTATATATATATATATATATATATATATATATATATATATATATATATATATATATATATATATATATATATATATATATATATATATATATATATATATATATATATATATATATATATATATTTATATATATATATATATATATATATATATATATATATATATATATATATATATATATTTATATATATATATATATATATATATATATATATATATATATATATATATATATATATATATATATATATATATATATATATAAGTGCTAAAATAATTAGAACGATCTTAAACATTTTAAATTTATTTAATCCGGATGAGGTTGCGGATGCGGATTGTAAAAATTGATGAGGATGCGGATATCCTACACCTCTAATATATATATATATATATATATATATATATATATATATATATATATATATATATATATATATATATATATATATATATATATATATATATATATATATATATATATATATATATATATATATATATATATATATATATATATATATATATATGAGACATAAATATATATATATATATATATATATATATATATATATATATATATATATATATATATGCGTTAAAGAATTTTTAGTTTTTAAGCTTCACAAATCTTTGACTTAATAAATTTATTAACACATTTTTCTCAATGTGATTTTAATTTTACCCTTAATTTTTCAGTTTTTAATCTGAGTAAAAACTTTTGTCACTTCAAATAAACTTGAATATATATATATATATATATATATATATATATATATATATATATGCTATATATATATATATATATAGAGATGTGTTTATATAGCTATATTAAATTTATTTTTCAATATATATATATATATATATATATATATATATATATATATATATATATATATATATATATATATATATATACTCTTATCTATATATTTTTAGTTTTTTCTGTGTATATAAATTTATTTTGTCTCTTCAAATACTCACCTTCATATATATATATATATATATATATATATGGCCAGCGTTTGGATTATCCGTCATATGTATCTTAAAAACTACTAATGCTACACTAAAAAGGAATACATTTTTAGATTCTGCGTAAAATGTAGGTCCTGAAACTTATTAAATAAGTATGGTTAATGAGTAATAAATAACAATTAATATGTTCGTGTAAAATGATAAATTCTATCAAAAAATCTGCAATCTCTAAAAACAGTTCATTATAACGGGGTCATAAATTTGTAACGGGGTCTGTAACGGGGTTTTAATAGCAAAATCTCTTTCTCGGGCATAAAATTAAATTATATATATATATATATATATATATATATATATATATATATATATATATATATATATATATATATATATATATATATATATATATATATATATATATATATACGGCACACTAGGGGGCTCGAGCCGACGGGGAACATAGGGGGATGTTCCATACCCCGTAGGGGAGGGCGGAGGAACCCCCGCGACGCCCAAACAAAGAACGGGGGTTCCGGAGACCCTCGCCGGAGGGGGGGAAATCCCAGAGACCCCGACTCCTGCCATCAGGGCGGTATACCCTTGGGTATTCTTTAGTTTTAAACACCACCCATTATTTAAAGGGCAACGTAAGGTTACGTTAATTAAAATAAGTTTAAAATTACTCTTCTACATTTTATTAACTTTTTTAAAAATTCTTTTTTATTATTTTTTAAAAGTTTTCCAGGACTAACTCTTTTACGCTGATTCCAAAAATGTATTCCGTTTTACTGTAGCATAATTAGTTTTTAACATACATGCGAACAACATAAACATTTTGGCCTATATATATATATATATATATATATATATATATATATATATATATATATATATATATATATATATATATATATATATATATATATATATATATATATATATATATATATATATATATATATATATATATATATATATATATATATATAGTTGTTAAATATTGCATAATCGCAATTTATTATTTAGATCTTAAACAAAGAACATAAAGTGGGAAGGTAAAGAATTACTGCCTTCTCCGGGATTGAACCACCGCGTGTTGCGAAATGAGGACAATATGCTCGATGCTTTACGACTGAGCTATCCCCCAACCCAAAAAAGTTGAGTTCAAGAACAGTTTTAAAGCAATCGATGGTCGGTTGGGGGATAGCTCAGTCGTAAAGCATCGAGCATATTGTCCTCATTTCGCAACATGCGGTGGTTCAATCCCGGAGAAGGCAGTAATTCTTTACCTTCCCACTTTATGTTCTTTGTTTAAGATCTAAATAATAAATTG
Source organism: Trachelipus rathkii (assembly GCA_015478945.1). Lineage (NCBI taxonomy): Eukaryota > Metazoa > Arthropoda > Malacostraca > Isopoda > Trachelipodidae > Trachelipus > Trachelipus rathkii. The sequence continues at coordinate 19,714 of JABUQX010112282.1, forward strand.
CGATTATGCAATATTTAACAACTACATATTATTAAGAACGAGGGATAGGACAGGCTGGACACCTGGTGATGTCGCCTTGAAGGGAACTCGATTGCTTTAAAACTGTTCTTGAACTCAACTTTTTTGGGTTGAGGGATAGCTCAGTCGTAAAGCATCGAGCATATTGTCCTCATTTCGCAACACGCGGTGGTTCAATCCCAGAGAAGGCAGTAATTCTTTACCTTCCCACTTTATGTTCTTTGTTTTAAGATATATATATATATATATATATATATATATATATATATATATATATATATATATATATATATATATATATATATATATATATATATATATATAGATTTTCAGATTACGTCACCTCTTATATATAGGTAAAAGTTACTTAACGCCCACACGGAACGGGAGCTCGGATCAAAAAAAAATTTCACAGGTAGCCTCTATGATACATAAATAGACGTTTTAGGGTCGAAATGAAAAAAAAAAAAACATATCTCAAAAACTATAATAGCTACAGCGAAAAGGAATACATTTTTGGAATCCTGATAAAATTTTAGTAAGGAAAATGTAATTAAAGAATACCCCAAGGGTATACCGCACCGATGGCAGGTCGGTCTCTCGGCCTTCAGTTGGCAACTACAGGGTAGGATATTTCCCCACTCAGGAGGGTCTCGGAACCCCCGCACTCTTTGGTATTTGGGTGTCGCGGGGGTTCCTCCGCCCCTCCCCTACGGGGTATGGAAAACGTCCCCCCCTGTGTTCCCCGTCGGCTCGAGCCCCCTACATTGCCGTGTAATACCTTTACAAATAATATATATAATTTCGCCCCTAGAACAGGTAAAAAAAAAAAAAAAAAAAAAAATTCATTGCGACCTATAACATCTATTAATTAATCATAGATATACCTGTGAAAAATTTGATCCAAGCTCTCGTTCCGTGTGGGCGTTAAGTAACTGTCTATATATATATATATATATATATATATATATATATATATATATATATATATATATATATATATCTCTCCTCTCTCTCTCTCACTGTTGTGTTATAAATTTGCTATATATATATATATATATATATATATATATATATATATATATATATATATATATATATATATATATATAAAATATATATATATATAGCATACCGAACAGGTATATAACTAAAAACTATAACAGCTACAAGAAAATAAAAAACATTTTATTAATCAGGAGACATTTTTATCCATGTTTTTTTAAAAAAAATAAATAAAATAACGCTTTTGAAAAATTTAAAATTGTTAAAAATGATGGAAAGCTGTATGATAAGCATTGTTTTTTGAGAATTACGAAGCAGCTCGAAGTACCGAGAAAGCGCGCAAAGTTGCCAAATGTTGAATTTTTTTTTAACTAAAGAATACCCCACGGGTAAAACTTAAAGATGGACAGAGTCGGGGTTTCTCGGCCTACCGGGGGACGACGGGGGGACTTCGTCCCCCTCTGTCCCTCCGTCGGCTCGAACCCCCTAAAAAGGATATAAAAAGAAAAAATAACATTTTCTCCAAAGCGTAAAAATAAAATACTATTTGGCAACTCTTGCTCTCGTGAACTAATGCAGGATTCAAGGTCAATCACAGCGTACACTTGCCAGATCTAAGATTATATTAATATTTAAGGTGTTATTAATAAATATTAGAATAAAATTTTTTTTAAGTTTTATCGATGAAATTACTTGCTGAAATCAAAAATGTTATTTATTTTCCTGTAGATGTTATAGTTTTCTAGTTACATGCCTGGCCTCTTCGGGATGCTGGCCATATATATATATATATATATATATATATATATATATATATATATATATATATATATATATATATATATATATATATATATATTATATATTTATTTATATATATATAATTATATATATATATATATATATATAGAGACCTGTTATGTTGTACGACTCCGTCAGTTAAGTTTTTTTGTTTTTTTATATTTCTAGTATATGATCCTAACAATCAATTTAAGGGTAACGGACATGATTCAAAAATATATAGGACCAGTTACGTTTTACGACTCCGTCAGTTTAAATTTTTTTAACTAAAGGAATACCCAAGGGTAAACCGCAAAGATGGCAGGAGTCGGGGTCTCTCGGCCTTCCGGGGGGAACGACAGGGTAGGACTATTTCCCCCCCTCCGGGGAGGGTCTCCGGAACCCCCGCTCTTTGGTATTTGGGTGTCGCGGGGGTTCCTCCGCCCCTCCCCTACGGGGTATGGAAAACGTCCCCCTCTGTCCCCCGTCGGCTCAAGCTATTATTTTTGTTTTATTATTATTATTTTTTACTATTTTTTTTTTGGAATAAGTTAGTTGATTCCAAATAGGTAATTGGTTTTTCTGTAAGTGTCGTACTTTTCGAGATATTTCATTTATGAATTTTTTTTTTTTTTTTTACATTTTTGTAATAAGCTTTATACGCTGATTTCAAATATGTAATTGGTTTTTCTGTAAGTGTCGTACTTTTCGAGATATTTCATTTTTTAAAATTTTATTGATATAAATGTGATTTTTAAATAATTATTTAAAATATTTCGAACATTTTAATCATTCATGTCCATCACCACTGAAATTCATTGTTAGTATCATATACTAGCAATATGTTAAAAAAAAAAAAATCAAAACTGACGGAGTCTTAAAACATAACAGGGCCTATATATATATATATATATATATATATATATATATATATATATATATATATATATATATATATATATATATATATATATATATATATAT
>JABUQX010112282.1:27500-36289 GCA_015478945.1 Trachelipus rathkii
TGTGATTTTGACCATGAAGGAGATTCCTTGGGTTTTGGGTATTGGTTCTCTGCTGTTCGATTGCTGAAGTCAAGTTGGGGGTTGAGTGGGGGAATTTTGAAGTCCCTCTTCCCCACTTTTTCCATTTGTTTCGAAATGTGATTTTCTCCATTTTAGGCTTAAGATTCCCGATTCTTCTTCCACTCTTGTTTGACTCTGAATTTTTTATTTTGTTGTCTTTCTTTCTTGATCGCCAGTTTTGCTTGCACTGTTTTTTCTTTTTTAAGCACCTTTTTTTCACTTTTAATTACCGTTTGTTATCTTGATGACTGTTCCATTAGAAGGTAATTAGGGTTTGATAATGTTCGGTTGGTCTGGGGTCAGTAGTAGGAAGGGCTTTCCGGTAAAAGTACCTGGCTTGACCTTTTTGACCTTTTTTTGACCGCGACCTTTTTGACCTTTACCTTTTTGGGCAACCTGAATTTTTTACCTTAACTTTTTTTTGGCCTTTACCTTTTTGGGCCTAGACCTTTTTTGGGCCTAGACCTTTTTGGGCCTAGACCTTTTTGGGCCTAGACCTTTTTGGGCCTTTTCGACCAACCCTTTGGTCTTCCATGAGTCATTTTGGCCCACAGTTTTTGAGAACCCGGATTTTTGAGAACCCGGATTTTTGAGAACCCGGATTTTTGAGAACCCGGATTTTTAACCCTATTTTTGAGAACCCTATTGTTTGAGAACCCTAATTTGAGAACCTAATTTTCTACGGTACAATTTTGAGAACCCTAATTTTTAGCAACCCTTCGAAGAAGGGTTGAAGAAGGGTTGTGCCAAACGGTTGCGTCAGCAACCGTTGTACGTATTACCCTAATTTTTCAGCAACCTAATTTTTTGGCAACCCTAATTTTTTCGGCAACCTAATTTTTGCAACCCTTCGAAGAAGGGTTGCGCTAAAACGGTTGCGTAAGCAACCGTTGTACGTATTGCCCCTATTTTATGCCCCCTAATTTTTCGACCATGGGTCATTTTTGCCCACGGTAATTTTGATCCTTCATTTAGGGGGGCTTCCTTTTTTGATGTCTTAACTTTGTTTGACCATGATATTTCGGCATTAACCTTGCCATATTCCATGGGTCATTGACCCACGCCAATTTTCTGGCCACTCGTGCCCCCCCATCACATATTTCGTTCCTAACTTGTATGCATGTATGGACCTACCCTAACTTGACCTACACACGTGCGCGTGCGCATGCACACACACACTTACACTTATACAGACATTCACTATGACACCCCATACACACATTCACTATGAGCACTTACATTTGCCCATGGGCACTTACATTTTACGCCTTTGCTCACGTACAAACACTGCCAATCCTTTGGTCGTCCATGGGTCAATTTTGACCACGGTAATTTTTTGTCCTTCCTTTAGGGACTTAGCCCTTTTTTGATGTCTTAACCTTGTTTGATCATGATATTTCGCCTTTGACCTTGCCAGATACCATGGGTCAATTTTGGCCCCAACTTTAATGGCTCCCAACCACCGTAAGAAGTATCTAGTGATGTTCTATTAGTGTTCTATGAGTATTAGATGAGTGCCAGGTGAGTGCCAAGTGAGTGCCAATGAGTGCCAATGAGTGCCAAGTGAGTGCCAATGAGTGCCAAGTGAGTGCCACATAGTGCCAAGTGAGTGCCACATAGTGCCAACTGAGTGCCACTTTTTTCAAGCCTTTTCTAGCCTCCCCTGAGCCCCGAATAGCCCTAATATGGGTGTCTACCCCTAGGTTATAAGGTATGAGGATTCGATTGGTGTATATTACAATCTGCTAGAATGCTTCCTACTATGAGTTAGTCTTTTTCTACCACTTATAAGTACTTACACTCGCCATAGACACTTACACTAGCTCATATACACTTACACTCACACACCCAGGTACACTTATAAGCACTTACACTTGCCATAGACACTTAACCCATATACACTTACACTTACACTTACACTCACACACTCGATATTTTGATGCCTCAACTTTGATGCCTCAGCTTTGATGCCTCAACTTTGATGCCCCAGCATAAATGCCTCAGCATTGATGCCTCAACTTTGAAGGTTCATCTTTGATGACTCATCTTTGATGAAGTCATCTTTGATACCATCTATATTGATGATTCATCTTTGATGAAATCACCTTTGATGGCTCATCTCTACCCTACATTAAAGAACAGAGTTAATATTAATGTCTTCCCCTAGTTCATAATTGAAACACCAGGGCTCACCATGATCCCACCGCGCGAAGGCCCACGACCCCGCACCCGCAGGTGCGTCCCGCCGCGTGCGCCCGCAGGCGCAATATTTCCGCGTACCCGCCCGCCGCGTGCGCCCGCAGGCGCAAAATTCCCGCGTGAATGAAAAATATATATATATACTATAAGTCATTCATTTTTATTTCATACTTAAACATTTTTATTAAAAACATTTTCGCGAACCTAAAACTGTAACTCATTACAGACCTATTTATTAACATTATTTTTACTTAATACTTTTTACTTAATACTTTTAATTTATAAATTTTTAAAAATTGTATGTAAGAAGAAAAAATCCAGATATACTATGAGTCATTTTATTTTACTACAATTGTACGAAATTTTATTAAAAACATATACTTTACATACCTTAAAGCAGTAAAGCAGTAAAACAATAGAGGTGTTATTACCTATCACCTAGGGGATTAGTATGCCTTTGTTTACTGCTTTACTAACAACTCTTTAACTTTACTGCTTTAACTCATGTTTTACTGCTTTGACTCTTTTACTGCTTTAACTTTCTGCTTTACTGCTTTAACTTTCTGCTTTACTGCTTTAACTCATGTTTTACTGCTTTAACTTTCTGCTTTACTGCTTTAACTTTCTGCTTTACTGCTTTAACTTTCTGCTTTACTGCTTTAACTCACATACATTACATACCTTAAAGCAGTAAAGCAGTCTAAAGCCTAAAAGAGGTGTTATTACCTATAACACCTATATGGGGATAAAGTATGCGTTTGTTTACTGCTTTACTGCTTTAACTCTCTGCTTCTGCTTTAACTCTGCTTTACTGCTTTAACTTTCTGCTTTACTGCTTTAACTTTCTGTTTTACTGTTTTAACTCATATATTTATTAACATTACGTTTTTTATTTTTATTCTTTTTATTTTTATTCTTTTTATTTTTATTCTTTTTATTCTTTTTATTTTATTTTTATTATTTTACTTTTATTATTTTATTTTGTTTTAATACTTTTTATTTTTATTCTTTTTATTCTTTTTATTTTATTTTTATTATTTTACTTTTATTATTATTTTATTTTGTTTTAATACTTTTTATTTTTATTCTTTTTATTCTTTTTATTATTTTACTTTTATTATTTTATTTTGTTTTAATTTTTTTTTTTTTATTATTTTTATTATTTTATTTTATTTTTATTATTTTACTTTTATTATTATTTTATTTTGTTTTAATACTTTTTATTTTTATTCTTTTATTATTTTATTTTATTTTTATTATTTTACTTTTATTATTATTTTATTTTGTTTTAATACTTTTTATTTTTATTCTTTTTATTCTTTTTATTATTTTACTTTTATTATTTTATTTTGTTTTAATACTTTTTATTTTTATTCTTTTTATTCTTTTTTTTTTTTTTTTATTTACTTTTATTATTATTTTATTTTAATACTTGATCATTAAACATAGTCTTATTTAATTTATATTTTTATTTACTTTTATTATTATTTTATTTTATTATTTTATTATATTATTATACTTAGTGTTATTTACTTCATGCCTATTGTTATTATTATTTAGAACACACACACACACACACATACACACACACACACACACACTTACACTTATACACACATTCACTATGACACTTATACACATTCACTATACCCTTACATTTACCCATAGACACTTACATTTACATATACTAAACACAAGTTTACTTACAGATTTACCACACTCCACAGTTTACTTGCATACACACAGATTCTTACACACACACAGGAATTTACTTACACTCACACACAGATTTACTTACACTCACACAGATTTACTTATACACACATACAGATTTACTTACACACAGATTTACTTACACACACACACACACACACTTACGCACACTCACTTACACATATAACGTATAATTTATTAAAACATTTTATGTTTTAATTAAACACGTACATTTATATTACTCCTTCAAATATAACTAAAATTATTTTTTCAAAGTTCTTAAAACTTCTATAATAAATCAATCATTATCTTTGAACAAGAATTTATTATTAACTATTAATACTTTTTGTTTATAATTTTATAATAACAAGTTTTAAAATAACTTTTAGTAAAATTTTATGAAAATTTTATTAAAAACATATATTTTACATTACCAAACAGCAAATCAGAAAATCAGCCCCTAGCACCCCTCTTCACCAAGCTATGCCACGTTTTGTTTCTTTTGACTTACTGCTTTACATCATCTTTAGCGATGTAATAAGTATAAAAATAACAAAATAAGTTCTTCTCTGCTAACATAACATGTATTTTATTAAATCATTCTAAGTTTTTATTTAAAAATAATTATTCACTTATTATATTATTCTAGCTCGATGTTACTTCAAAATATTTCAGTTTAAATAATTTGGATTTTCTTTATTATCTGTCTTACATTGACAATCAACACAGAAAGCACAACTCCTTACAGATACGAAACTGACCTCTCTCTGTAAAATGTGTTGAAATAACTACTTTAGGCCTAAATTTAGGAATCCTTTTTGTTTTGGGCGTTTGGGCTATCACCAAGTCAAAATATATTTCAAACTGACCTTTTCTGTAAAGCAAATTTCTCTTTCATTAGGCCTAAATTTAGGCTAAATTTAGGATAAACCTTTTTGTATCACAGGCGGATTTAAGCCTAATACCAGGTCAAAAGGTAATTCCAGTATAGACAAGAATCAATATTATTATAAATATATTTCAAACTGAAACATGCTGGATCGGTAAGATCCTTTAAGCAGGTAAGAAGGAAATGTTTACCTTTCTTGTGAGTGGACGGAGTAATCCTTATCTCTATATGACCTCGTATGTGATTGATCGAGAATTATTTTATCGCTTTTTTGGTTTTAAGATATGAAAAAACATGTTTTTCATACCTAAGGATGAAAATTATATTTGAGCAGGCGGATGTTTTAGACCCAAACTCATTTTAAAATCATACTCGTTTTGGCTCTTAAGCGGTGCACAAGTTCTCTGGTTTGTAATAAAAGTGCTCTATTTTCACTAAGTGTATATCATGATTCACCTTAACATGTATACCTCAATCCAAGACATTATCCAGTGGGAAATCAAGATCCCAGGAAGTAGGGTTTCATTCTTATATAAAAGAAAACCCGATGGATTTGAATTTTTCAAGTGTGCTACCCAATCACCCTGTTATAATACCAAGCGTATTTTCATGAGTCCAGATGAATTACTTTGTATATGTAATCACACTGAAGAGTGGCTTACAGAATACTTTAAACCAAGTTCAGCTTTAAATTGGACCGAAACAGTTATTAGCCTGTGCGAAGAAACCAGCGATAAGCAAATTACTCTAGCATTTTATAAACATCAAAACATAATCAGTTTGGAAGTTAGATTATGGGAGAGAAATAATGAAACATCAGTATTTGAACCTACATCATTTGGATTCTACATTTCAGGCCTAGCGCAGATGAAATATATGCTAGAGGTACGTAGGCGAATGTTAATGCAGATGAAGAAGACATATGTGTTATCTAATTACGTATCCGTAATTCATTACATGTTATACCAAGAATACTACGCATTTAAGAAAACCCTGATCGATGACCCTACGCACATCATCGATCGCTTCCTAAGTTCTATAGACGTACAGAAATTCATTTATCTACTTAGAAAACAATGGCAGGAAAGTATTTATGCAGGTGAACCAGAATGTAAATATACTATGATATCTGAGTGGGAACTTTTTACGTATGTGTTAACTGAAGGTATTACTGAGACACGAAACTATATCATCGATAATGATATAAATGATTGGCATATTTGCAAAGATTTAAAGAATTTTAATATAAAATAGGCGAAAACATCATGTGGAAGTGTAATATATAATAATATTCCTGTATTATATTTAATGTTAACCTTATATATAAACCATTGTAAATATATTTAACACGTTTGTATATATTTAATGTTTTCCTTATATATATATATATATATATATATATATATATATATATATATATATATATATATATATATATATATATATATATATATATATATATATATATATATATATATATATATATATATATATATAAATTATTAATAAATTAATTAAATTTATATTTATATAGTAAAGTTTTTATTATCCTTATTTTTACTTTCTTAAATAAATATTTACATGTATGTTAAGAGTTTAAATAAACGAAACTTGGGCTCAGGATATGAAAAAAACATGGTTTTCATACGTAAAACCAAAAAAGCGATAAAATAATTCTCGACCAATCACATACGAGGTCATATAGAGATAAGGATTACTCCGTCCACTCCCAAGAAAGGTAAACATTTCCTTCTTACCTGATCAAAGGATCTTACCGATCCAGCATGTTTCAGTTTGAAATATATTTATAAAAATAATAATAACATTGATTCTTGTCTATACTGGAATTACCTTTTGACCTGGTATTAGGCTTAAATCCGCCTGTGATACAAAAATTATTCTAAATTTAGGCCTAAATTTAGGCTAACGTAGTTATTGCACCACATTTTTACAGAAAAGGTCAGTTTTGAAATATATTTTGACCTGGAATTAGGTCTAAATCGCCCGGGGTACAAAACGGATTATCCTAAATTTAGGCCTAAAGTAGTTATCAACACATTTTACAGAGAGAGGTCAGTTTCGTATCTGTAAGGAGTGCGGGTTGTTGTGTTTTCTCGTGATGGATTGTCAATGTACATAGATAATAATAAAGAAAATCCAAATTATTTAAAAAACTTTGAAATATTTTTAGTTAACATCGAGCGAATAATATAAATGTAAGTGAATAATTGTTATTTTTAAATAAAAACTTAGAATGATTTTAATAAAATACATGTTATGTTAGCAGAGAAGAACTTATTTTGTTATTTTTATACTTATTACATCGCTAAAGATGATGTAAAGCAGTAAGTCAAAAGAACAAAACGTGGCATAGCTTGGTGTAGAGGGGTGCTAGGGGCTGACTTTACTGATTTTCTGATTTATTGCTTTAAGGTACGTAAAATATATGTTTTTAATAAAATTTCATAAAATTTTACTAAAAGTTATTTTAAAACTTGTTAGTTATAAAATTTATAAACAAAAAGTATTAACAGTTAATAATAAATTCTTTGTTCAAAGATAATGATTGATTTATTATAGAAGTTTTAAGAAACTTTGAAATAATTTTAGTTATATTTGAATGAGTAATATAAATGTACGTGTTTAATTAAAACATAAAATGTTTTAATAAATTATACGTTATATGTGTAAGTGAATGTGCGTGTGTGGGTGTGTAAGTGAGTGTGCGTGTGTGTGTGTGTGTAAGTAAATCTGTGTGTAAGTAAATCTGTATGTGTGTATAAGTAAATCTGTGTGTGAGTGTAAGTAAATCTGTGTGAGTGTAAGTAAATCTGTGTGTGTGTAAGTAAATCTGTGTGTGAGTGTAAGTAAATCGGTGTGAGTGTAAGTAAATCTGTGTAAGTAAATCTGTGTGTGTGTATAAGTGTAAATGTAAGTGTCTATGGGTAAATGTAAGTGGCATAGTGAATGTGTGTATAAGTGTCATAGTGAATGTGTGTATAAGTGTAAGTGTGTGTGTGTGTGTGTATGGTATGTGTGTGTGTGTGTGTGTGTTCTAAATAATAATAACAATAGGCATGAAGTAAATAACACTAAGTATAATAATAAAAATAATAAAAATAAAATAATAATAAAAGTAAAATAATAACAATAGGCATGAAGTAAATAACACTAAGTATAATAATAAAAATAATAAAAATAAAATAATAATAAAAGTAAAATAATAAAAATAAAATAAAAAGAATAAAAAGAATAAAAATAAAAAGTATTAAAACAAAATAAAATAATAATAAAAGTAAAATAATAAAAAGAATAAAAAGAATAAAAATAAAAAGTATTAAAACAAAATAAAATAATTAATAAAAGTAAAATAATAAAAATAAAATAAAAATAATAAAAAGAATAAAAATAAAAAGTATTAAAACAAAATAAAATAATAATAAAGTAAAATAATAAAAATAAAATAAAAATAAAGTGTTTTAATAAATTATACGTTATATGTGAAAGGATAAAAATAAAAAACGTAAATGTTAATAAATATAATGAGTTAAAACAGTAAAGCAGAAAGTTAAAGCAGTAAAGCAGAAAGTTAAAGCAGTAAAGCAGAGAGTTAAAGCAGTAAAGCAGAGAGTTAAAGCAGTAAAGCAGTAAAACAAACGCATACTAATCCCCATAGGTGTTAGGTAATAACACCTCTTTTGTTTTACTGCTTTACTGCTTTAAGGTATGTAATGTATGTGTTAAAGCAGTAAAGCAGAAAGTTAAAGCAGTAAAGCAGAAAGTTAAAGCAGTAAAGCAGAAAGTTAAAGCAGTAAAACATGAGTTAAAGCAGTAAAGCAGAAAGTTAAAGCAGTAAAGCAGAAAGTTAAAGCAGTAAAGCAGAAAGTTAAAGCAGTAAAACATGAGTTAAAGCAGTAAAGCAGAGAGT